>VZUI01038533.1:0-76396 GCA_013401135.1 Cettia cetti | reverse complement strand
AAATAAAAATTAAAAAAAAAATCACCAAAAAAAAAAAAAAAAAAAAAAAAAGCGCCTTGCCCCGCCGCGGTCCGCTCAGACATCTCTTGGATGACTCTTAGTGCGAAATCCCCATGCAGCTGGGGAAAGCAGGAATTTGGGGAGGAAGCTGGTGATTCGGGTTTGCAAACGCAACGTCCTTCAGCACTCTCCTACTGGAGGAGCGACCCAGCCTCATTTGGCCTTTTTAATTTTAATTACCTTTTTAACACTATCATTTAAATTATTGAGCCTGTGAGATATTTTCAGCAGGTACTTTTAATTACAAAATTGTTTTAAATTGATTCCATAATTAGACTTGGATTACTGGAAAAGTCTTAAAGTAAACTGCTTTGCTGTAAAATGAACTTAGCTGTGATAATGAGAGCAGCATTCCTACCCCGGCATGGTATTATATATTTGTGTTGGGGGAATAAGCCATTTTATGATTGAATCACATCACTAATGGCAGAGAGAGTGCAATATAAAAATTGCTTGGGCTTCCTCTCATGCCAAAGACTTATGCCAAAATTTTCAAACTTGAATGCCTGAGCCCCAACAGCTCCAGTCCCGATGTGTTTTCTGTCACTGAATATGGACTTACAGGAATACGGCTGAAGAGGACTTCAAAAGGTCATCTTGTCCATCCTCCTGATGTGATTCAGTCCTAGTTTTCTCTCTGGAGACGATAATGCCATTTTCCAATAGAAATCCCGTGTCTGCAAATGTGATTCCAGCTAAAAAAGCTTTTAAACTGTTGCAGTGACTACATATCGCTCTTTAGAAATCAATGGCTTTTTAAAAGAAATTTATTTTATTGCAACTATGTAACCCCTGATTTCCTGGGCAGCTCCTGTTTCGGTGTGGTGGTGCTATTCAGCCTGTCCTGTGCCTTTCTCGGGACTGGAGCTGTGCGTGCTCCTGTCCTTCTCTAACCTCCTTCTTATGGCTCCATTCATAAAAATGAAGCTGTTCCAAGGCCCCCTCCTCCCTGTGGCTCTGCATATCTCACAGTTTGATTGTCAGCACTTATTTAGTGGATTAGTGCAAGAGGTTCTTCAAAATATGGCTTATATCTCCCTGGAATGGAATAGTTTCCATCACAGCCTGCAATAAATCGCTGTGCGACGCTGATCGTTACTAACGCCGCTGCCTTTCACCTCAGTAGTGTAACTAATTCTGTATCGAATTTCATTTGTAAATCGTTTTAGCATCTTTCAATAATTCGGGGTGGGGTTTTTTTGGTCCAGAGTCTAGGAAAAGGCAATGCATTGAACGATTGTGGATGGGCATAATCACCAGTGAAAAACATTCATTGCTGTTCTGATTACTGCTATTATTTTCCAGTGTGGTTGTGCTCAGAAGGTAGGCACTGTATAAATCCCAGCAAGTGTACAGTCCTTTCATGTGGTAGAATATATGGTTGTTGGGTTTCTTTCACCCTGAGTCATTCGAGTGGTGAAAATAATGAGCTTTGTAATTAGAACAGAGGACTGCGAATTAGCATCCCTCCTATTTTAGGCTCTGTTGTATCTGTGAGCAAGCTCACTGTGCTTACATAGCTTGCTGTGTTTGCTGTGAGGGCTCAGCTTTTGGCTCTCCAGCATGTGACCCAGAGTTTGGGAACTTGTAAGCAGCTGTTGACCAAAGTTGTGATTTTCTGGGACCTTTGAAAATCTAGTTTCTGTAGGACTCTCATTTTATGGGTTTGTGTATTTAGACACAAGGCACGTGGTAGTACTGACTGGTTTGGAAAATGTAGCTCCAGTCTCTTTCTATCTTCTCATTATCTGTTAAATAAGGATAATCATACTTCTCTCAGAGATTTGAAAAGAGCTTTGATGACATTTAATGAAAATACTATGGAGGTGGAAAGAATTTGTTTCAAAAGCTTTAGAAAAACAGCACTGACAATATGCTGAAATAAAAATTACCTCACATATTAAAACATTAAAATTAACAATTTAGGGTTATTTTTTCTAGAAAGCAATCCACACCTTATATTTTGGATTCCATTTACAGCTTCTTCCCTTCCTTGGCTGATACCAGGATTTGTCTCCTGTAATAATCCTGTCATGACTTGTGTGACTCCTTCTATTTTATATCTGACTAAGCTCTATTGATTGTCACGTTCTACCATTTCACCCCAAATCAATACTACTTATAACTCTTTTTCTTGTCAATAACCCTACAGAGAATAACTTTGTTTATTACACTTTGACTTTCGCAGAAGTGAATCTAGCGAAAAAATTTGCTGTAGAAGTGAACTCAAGTGAGCAAACCTTTGAGCTATCAATATTCCCTCATTTGTCCCTGATGTATTTAAAACCCTGCTGATACCGAGGATAAAGTGTATCTCTCGTACTTCAGCCTGTGGCTTTCATCTAATCATTTTTGTTTACAGAATCACAGAATCATTTAGGTTGGAAGAGACCTTAAGATCATTGAGCCCAAGTGTTAACCCAGCACTGCCAAGCCCACCGCTAAACCCTGGCCCCCAGGTGCCACATCCACACATCTTTTAAATACCCCAGGGGTGGCTGACTCAACCACCTCCCTGGGCAGCCTGTTCCAATGCTTGACCACCCTTTTGGAGAAAATTTTTTTTCTAATATCCAATCTAAATCTCCTCTGGTGCAACTTGAGGTCATTTCCTCCTGTCTGGTTCTCATTACCTGGGAGAGGAGGCTGTCCCCCACCAAGCTACATCCTTCCTTCAGGTAGTTGTAGAGAGTGATAAGGTCCCCTCTCAGCCTCTCAGCTGCTCCTCATCAGGAGGGACAAAAAAGAGACAAAGCAGGAGCGGGCTGGGAAGGCTGGCATGAGGAGAAATGAAATGCATAGTGGATGGAGCTGACAACAACTTACTCGAGTGTTTTAAGGTATTGTACTGAGTTCACTGTGAAAACTATAGTATGGGGATTATAACTGTAACAATAAAATTTTAAATATGTTGCAAATTCCTGCAACTGTACTAAAATAGTGGAGGATGACGGAGAGGGAGAAAAAAAGTTCAATAAGCTTCTGTTTTTGAGGTTTGTTGTGTGGTCTTGTATACCCAGATGTGACTTGGGCATGTGTCTGCTTTTTTGTCATGGGTCATTTGGGTGAACTCTGGTCTTCTGCAGTGTCTTCTGCAGGGCCCAGTGGGGAGTCTCAGGGCTGCAGCACACATCACCATAGGCTTGGAGAGGGGCATGACCTTGTTTTGCCTCCTGGCCTCCAGCAGGGTCAGCGTTCTGACTGTCTTTCATGGTCTGTTTCATCTCTTCCATGTTCTGCTGCAGAAATGCACACTCCAGTTCCTCCAAAGCCTGAGGGGTCCAGTTTCTCTGAACTTTTCTTAAGTTTTTGTCATGCTTTCTGGATTGCTGGTCATTCAGACCATGAGCTTGCTCTCATGGAACCACTTCCCTGTGGAATGCACCTCACTGGCACTGAACAGAGCTGAGGAATATCCTGTGCCTTGGAGCTCTGCTCCTGCTCTGACATCCCAGGTTCCTTTGTTGTTGTTATAGGACGATGCTGGGTTGTATTCAGCTTCTGGTTCCCCATAGCTCCCAGGGCAAAATAAGCTTTTTTTTTGTCATTGTAATCAATTTGTGGTGTTTCCCTGGTTGCATGATCTGCCAGCAACTTCCCTGCACATCAGTAGTGCTTTTCAATGGGAAGTACATCATGCATGATGGCAAAGAAATCTGACATGTTTTGAAACCTTCAAATATAGTGAATTTCAGTGATTCCATGAAGAATAGTGAAGAAGTGGTGAGCTTCTTTCTCTAGACCAAGGCTGAATTGTTACTGCTCTGTGATTGTATTGTGTTTGATTGAAATTTTGGTTATGTTGTGGTTATGGTAAATAACCATTGACTTTGGAGGTAACGGCCATCAAAACCATCCCTCAGGTTTGTGAGGATGACAGACTTTGTTTCCCTGGGGTAATACAAGTTTTTGATATGTGCTGATGATGCGATAGGGCTGACTTTTTGGTAACCTGCAGTTGCTTCTGTCCAGAAAAGCCAGCCAGAGATTTGCCATAACTGTCTTGCATGTGATTTTGGGATTATAGAGAAGGTTTTCTGACAACTCTGAATGTTGTCTGATACCCTCTCACTAAGTCTGTAGTTAATGTATTTTACTGTCTCCCTCTCAGTGCGTCTGCTTTGCTTGTCAAGCAAAATAGACATTTCACTCTTGAGTTCCCTGTACCTTTGATGAAATCATCAGTTATTTCGCAGCATTGTTTTTAACCTCCAGCTTATTGGAGAAGCTCAGTGTTTTGGAGGAAGAAGATTTTTCCCACCGTGGCAGGATCTCAGTCCCAGATGTACCTCATGCAACCTCTGTTCTCAGCAGTTAAGTACCATTCCCGTGCTGTTCTGACTGCAAGTGGCAAGGCCAGTGACATCAGAGGATGGCAGCTCATCATTTGTCTTAGTGGCACATCCATCTGCCTGCAGCCTTGGGAGAGGTGGGCATATTTGATAGATTATTCTTAAATCATTTTCTTAGCACTCTGCAAGAAGGAGCTTTATCACGGATGTGCTGTGTCATCTGGAGAATGAGGTTAACTTTTGCTTCTCTGCTTTGCTCCCTGACTCCCAGGATTGCAAGAGAGTATCTTTGATCTCTGTATTAGGGATGATTACAACTTTTGGAGAATTAATTAATTATGCTTTGCTTGATTTTCTCATCTCTAAAGTAGATAAGCGGTGTATTTTGTGGGCGTGTTATGAGGGAGCTAGAGAACCTCCCAAAGAAAACGTTACTGGAATGAGAGATAGGAATTTTAGCAGAGCATAAACTGAGCTTTATCAAAGTAGAAGATTCTTTACTAGTCATGATTTTTATTGTTGATGTTTGTGGGGGTTAATAATTAAATATTCTTACCAGAATTAGGAAAACACTATCTTTTTTAACTTTTACAGATTCTTATAGATTTTTTCTGCAGCATTAATCCTGTACTCAACTTTTTTTTTTTTTAATATCGCCTAACTCTTATTGAAATTCATTTATTTTTATAAAAAACACACACATTATTACAAGTAGGAAACCTTGCACTTGTGCTGTGCATTTTCATGAGGTTTTAGTCAGGAAAAGGACAAGAAAGTGTGGCCTGAATTCAGGTTTGCTGTGTGCCAGTGCAAATGTGAATGAAGGCTGGGCTACACTTGCTGGTGAGCATTGCTTAGTCAGAAAATGAGCTCGAGGGATAAAGTGGTCTAGTGTGTACAATTTGATTCACTAAGTGGAAAAATTTGCTTTGCTAACATATTAAGGGACTAAAGATGCAAGGATTTTACCAAATTCAGCAACTTAGCTGTGAAACTGGCATCTCCTCACTTGGTTTTACTTCTCCTCAGCTACTTCCTTGGAGGTGGCACAAGCAGAGCACTATGAAACCAATTATGGGCTGTACATCTATTAATTCTCACAGTGGTGTGGTTTGTAACAGCAGTTTTTGGTGTCCACACTCACCTTCTGTCTGGCTGTTACCCCATGGCTTCTGTTGACACCAAGTTTGGCCTCCTGCTTTTCAGAGGGGGCTCCCAATGGCTTTTCCTGAACAGCTGGGCTGCTGATGGGATTTATCCGAGTCGGGAAGTTTCTTTCTCCTCGTACTGTAAACAGAGGAAGCGGCTGGTGGTGCCATCTGTTCTCACTGAGATCCTGTGGGGCAAATGTGTTTCCACATTTGTGGCCCTTGAATCTTTTAAATCGAGTAGTCTCCATCCTGGGTCCCTCTTCTGCTTGCTGTTAAGGGATTGTACCAAGCCTTTTTTAGCTAGGGAGATTCCAGAATTTACCAGGAACGTTTCTGTATTAATTGATTTTGTCAGTATGACCAACTTCAGAAAGGAGAAGAGGGGCTTTTCTGCCAGCACCCCTACTTACTTTTGATAAACACATCTCATTAAACCCATAATTTGACAAATATTCTTGCTTGTGGTAGCTTAATAGTAACAACAGTAATAAATATGTGGCTTTTTTTTCCATATAGCTCTTCTCATCCACGGAGTTTAAAGCACTTTATAAAGGAACATAAGTTTTATTATCCTCCTTTGTAGATGGAGAAATGACTGTAGAAAGATATAATGTCTTGAAGAAACAGATGTTGCCATATACAGGGACAAGATACTTTGGATCTTCATTCGGCTCTTTCTTCTGTAAATAGAACTTAGGGAAATTCCTAATCCACATTTTTATAATATGGTCTCTATAATATGATGTTTTGGCTGTGACTGTCTTTTAATTGAGATGCAGCAGACTTCCTATTTACTTAAATTGCTACTTAAGCAAATCAGCGTGTTTTTCAAGTGTGGTTTATTTGCCCGACTCCTTTATATCTGAGATAGCACATGGCATTTTTCTAGACACCAAAAACATCTTCAGAATAACAGCAAAAAAAAATATGTTATGAGGTAGGATAGATCCCTGGAAAATGGTATGCAGGTTTCTCATGGTGTAAAGCCCATATTAGCAGGAAGGGTATTTCTGCCTTCCTCAGTCGTGTGGCTCATGATCACAGTTTACACGAAAGGGCAACATCAGAGAAGTACTGTATGTGTTTTAAATTAATTCTAAGATACTTGAACAATTATAGAGGAGATGATCATTGCATGACAGCTCCATGCGGGCTGTGGCATGAGTGCCATTGCCTAATACTGCCCATCCCACTTCAGAAATCAGTGGATGTGTGATGTGCTTCCGTAAAAATATGGGTTCAGCTTACAAATGTTTGCTCATGTAAACATAAGATGTAATGCAGAGGACACAGAAGGATGTAAAAAGTCCGGTGCCTTGATCCTTTCTGCACATGGTGAAGCATGGCAAAGGGTGCAGCAGAGTTTCTGTGCAAAGCCAAATTCTGCAACTAGAAAAATTTACAAAATCTAGAAAAGAAAATCTGGAAACTGAAAAGAGGAAACAGCTCACAATAGCCTGAGGAAGAAAATAGGTTATGTTACTAAGGGTTAGTTTTGTAGAAGTTGTGTTATCAAGTGTATCATGAGATAATATCCTAAAAATACACAGTCTAGTACACTGCTAAAGAAAAAATGGGAAATGGCATGCACATGAATCAGAGGAATTATTATGTCACTGGACTCCCATTCCAGAGAACATGCTAAAAAGAAGAGGTTGTCTTTGAAAATGCAAAACCTTTTGATCTTTTTTGGTACTGCAAAAAGGCAGCAGATCTCATAGCTGTTTATCTGTCAGGAGGCAGGAGAACACCATACAGATTCAAGAGAAAAGCTGCCATACATGCTGGGAGGGAGGAGAGGATGCTCAGAAAAAGAAGCCTGTAAACATGGGGTCCTGTTCTCACTTCTGTCATTAGCACCAGCGAGACTGTACAGTAAAAAACTGGAACAGAAATTTCATTTCCGTCTTTCAAGACGTGGGACAACACACTTGAGAGCAGAGTCACAGAAACAGGGCTGGAAAAGAGCTCAGAAGTGCCTGTAGTTTATCTTCTGGCCCAGAACACATTTACCTGAGGCATGTTACCATTTGAGAATTTAGGTTAGAAACTCTGCTGTGTATCCAAATGCTTCATTCTCTAACCTTTGTAAATGTTTTTGTCAAGTCTAACTCAAGTCTGGTCAATGCTGCAACATAAGACTCTTTGGATTTCCATCTCTAGTGTGGGATTCCCAAGTGTTACTTCCTGCACTGTGCTGCTTGTCAGTGCAAATCCATCAGAGCTGTGTGTTGGGCCATACTGGCTGCTGCTGTCACTCTCCTGGGTCAGGCTGGAAGAATGCAGATTGTCCCAGCAGAGAGTCTTTCAAAAGTTATGGATTAATTAACAGGCTGGGAGCTGGTTTAGCTGTAGCTGCCCAATGTTCACACGTTGCTGCCAGCACAGAAGGAGCTGTTGCAGTTCTCAATGGTGGAACTTCCATTTTTCTGGTTTAGTGAAGGTCACAGCTAAGTTTGCACTTAACACAAGATCAGATACTTTACCAGCAACTACCAAAAAGGTCAACTTTACCTTGCTCATTCTGAAGGGCTTGCAAGGATTTCCCAAAGTCACAATTGGAAAGCGTCAGGAATAAATCTCAGAGCCCTCCCATAAAAGATGCTTATTTACACAGTCTGTTCTCCTTGGGGATATTAGACCAACTCTTTGTACTTGATCATGATGTAAACAGTATGGTTATTGCCACAGTAAATTGCACCCAAGTGAATTTGTATTTTACTTCTGCAGGCTGAGTGAAGTTGTATATACTGAACAGCCCTGTGGTAACAGATTAGATCCACACAAAAGCCAGTCAATAGCTTAAGACTTCCATGTGTGTTTGCAAATAAACAATTTTAACTGGAATTTTGATATGCAGCTGCTTAACAGCTGTCACCCCCTGTGCCTGAGTTCCCATTTCCAGTGAAATGGTTGCTAATTGTGGGTATCCAGAAAGATTGTGTCATTCAGGAATGGCAGGGGGAGAGGTGGGGGATGTTGGAGAGTGCATGGGGAGGAGTTGCTTGGTTAGGCTAAGATAGAGGTTAGATTTAGAGCAGCACTAAGAGCTGAATTAGCAAGAGGAAGTCTGTGATGGTGTGAAGACTGAAGTCAACAGCACTGCTTGCTTGGGTAAATCTTTTAGCTGTAAGAACTTCATGGCATAGAGTGTTTTGGTGTTTTTTTTTAAAATGTATTTCTAATACTCTGTGGAAGCCTACCACGCTATTGCTGTGTTTGTGTAAGAATGATTTGTATTCTGAAAGCAATGGGTACTTATGAGACAGAGAGGCATTTTTCTGTATCTCTCCACTTAGCTGACATTTTTAGGGATATTTTGTACACATCATCTTACTCAGAGAAAACACAAATGATCCACTTAGAACTGAAAATAAATAATAAATAATTTGGTCTCCTGTAAATTGGACTTATAAAATAGCTTGATTGCAATTACCAGCTTTGCAGTAATCTTGAAGGAATTAAGATAAAATGGTGTTATCATGAGCAATAGTAAAAATGAAAATACACAGACATTTGTCTTGATCTTGTAAAACTGCAGAACATTCTTCTCTCCTCTGAAGGGGGACCATGACCCCCCAAAAGTACAGTCACAACCCTTCTGGGGCAGCACCAAGCTGCTGCAACCGCAACCCTGGGTCCTGCTCTATCCCTCCCTGGGTTTAGAGGTCATCAACCCTGGCAGTTCTTTCCACTGCTGACTCATAACATCACATGTTCTGTTCTCTGCATTCCTTGTTCTCTTCTCCAAGGCCTGGGGTTCTCCTGTGGGGCCGGGGAAGAAGTATGGAGGATACAGTCTCTTTTCTTTAGCCATAATTCCAAGTTAATGCCATCTGGAGTGACATGGGTGAGCTGGAGGGTGTGACATGGTTGTGAGCACAGTACCCGCATTTTAAAACTCCCCCTTGCTCTGCACAGTGGGATTCATGTCCCAACAACCTAGGCTGTTGTTTCAGGCCTTACTCTCTTCTCTTTTGACACCCAGAAATGTTTGCCCAGATGGAAGAATCCACCTTTCAAGTCTGGCAGAACCCTTCCCTGCTTGTAGCCTGTGCATCATCAGTCACTGCTGCCCTTACCCAGTGTGTCTATCTTTGAGAACCAGCACAAAACCAGTCTAGGACTGGTTTTGTCAAGACTAGGCTGCTCTGTGGAGGCTAGGATATTTTAGTTCAAAGGGAAAATCCCAGTGAAAATATTCACCAGATAAAACATATGTATGATTGCACAATTCATTGTGCATTGAGTAGATGAAGCCCAAATCCATTATGCCTGTGATCTCTTGGAAATTAGGTCATGATGGGACACACCTCTGCACAGTGGCTGTAAGGGATGCCAGTGGAAGAAATTGCAGGAAGAGGCATCTGGTTATAAAGGAGGGGTACGTCTGTCTTTGCATGCAGCCATGCACTTACCATGCCCCCTACTAATCTTATAGATAGGGGGGTGGGTAGGGAGGAACACAGAGAGATGTAGGCATATATGCTGAATAAGAGTAAGAAACTAAAAAAAAACCAAAAAACCCAACACAACCCAGGAATGAAACAGCAAAAAATGTACTACTCTCATTGACAGTCTTTCCAGAGTTCTTATGCTGGTTCTTAGCATTTACAAGGTTGCTTCTTACACTGAAATATGGATGAGCACTGCCTCTAATGCTTCTGTTTAGGCACAAGAGTGATACTGGATTCATGTGAGGGATGGAGAGAAGGATAGTGTTGGATATATTTAGATTCTATTTCATTTTTATTTCATATTCAGTAACTTTACGGAGATGGACTTCATTCCTCATTTCAAAGAGAAATCCATCAGATAAATTGTGTTCACTGCAGGGAGAGGAGTTTTGTGAAAACCAAGATGAAAGATGCCTTTCTGCAGTAGCCTTGATGTACTAGGAGGTGTGTTTCCTGGGTGCTACTAACAGGTGTATTTTTTAATCCTGGGTTCTGCATGTGGAAGAGTTTCCCTGGTACTTCCAAAAGGCTGTCTGAGAAACCTTGTACTTATAGCAGGTAGATCTATGCTGCTCAGGAAGTCAGTATGTCAGCCAGGCTAAGGTTACAGGACTGAAAAAAAGAGTATTTTGAACTTTTTTTTTTTTTTTTTTTTTTTTTTAGAATGCCAACTTTATTAGAATATTAATAAATGTAAGGGGGCACTCATTTAAAGTAGCTCAGAATTATGTCACCTACAGGTTTTGCTGCAGTGCATTAGTATCACAGGTAAATGATTCATGACATTTGCCATCCTGGCCTGTTAAAAGCTGGGATTTAAAAATGCAGACTTTCAGGAAAACAGTTAAAAATCTTATCTGATTATTAATCGATTTTATAAATCTGATCTGATAATTATTTTTTTCCAAAGGAACAATGTAGCAGCTCCCAGCTGCAACTCTGTAGTCATCGTAGCATTTGCTGTTTATGATCCCTTTTTGCCATACTTAATCTCAGTTTAATTCTTTGGTTGTTTTATTGGAGAGGGAAAAGTCCTTTGGAAGTGCATATAATATACCTCTAGTGTTAGAAAAAATATTTTCTATATGCTGGTGTTTTCTGTCTTTGCAGTCAAGTGATCCTGTTATAGTCAAATCTCCTCTGAAGTGCAAACCCAAGGCGGTGCGGGGAGCTGCAGCAGGGTTCCAGGAGCCAGTGGGACTGGCTTACTGTGAATGTTAACGTGAGACTGCTGTTTGTTAGCCTGGAAATCCATTTGCTGGTTTTTCCCTGACCTGAACGTGTTTGGAAATAGGATGATGGAGGGATTTTCCTATTCATCAGCTTTCCGTTTCTCCTGTGAATTTCCTATCTTGCTCCAAGGCAGTTGTTCAGGCCGTGGGGACTCTGGGCACCAGTGGCACAGCAAAATTTCCTATAAGAGCAAATCTGATCCTCTCTGTTATCTCCCACACCTGACCTTGGGAATGGAGGAGGTAGAGAAGAGATTTGACCTCATGAAACAGTTCTAAAATGATGCCCCCCTCAATTTACATGCAGGGATGAGGAAAAATCTGCTTTTTCTATGACACAGAATGATGCTGGGCCTTCTGCTTTGTGTACAGCCTCTCCTTTCAGCATCTGAAAACCACTCGTTCTTTCTTTACATCTTTGTCAGTCCATGCTTATCTCTTCCTCTGACTTATTTTTAAAAGTACTTACCTGAAAATAAACAAACAGGTGAACTAGTGCATTTTCTGGGAGATTCTCTGGGAAGCTACAAGGCAATTAAAACTGTTTGTCTCTTTTTGTAATTTGGCTCCCATTCAGCCTTCTCCAGATCATCTGGTCTCTCTGCTGTCTAGATCAACTAGCTTTTAAAAAATGTCTTCATGCACACTTTTTAACCATTTGCCTTGATCAGAAATACGAAAAAAAGAGTCAGAAAAGCAAGATGGGGATGTGCTAGTTAGGTGAAAAGCTAGTCAAGGGACATATTATTCAGAACATCATGTAAAGATTCCTTTTTTTTCCATTTGTAATGGTAGTTTCACTCTTGACTCTCTGAACTTGAGTGTAGTCATTTGGTTTGTTTTGGGCTGTCTTAGTGAGTTTTGAAAGCAAGAGCTGGTCAGTGTCCAGTCCTGGGTGTTCCTGACTATCAGTCCATATGATCTCTGGTAGGAAGGGAATTATTCTGTACATCCAAGCCTAATGACCTGAATTTGTAAAGCTAAATAGCAAAACTGCTACTGGCATGACTCACTATTATTTTTAGCTCTGAAGAGGAGACAGTGGAGCAAAGGTTCATCTTTCCATACCAGCTGTGCCTTTTGTTGAACAATCTGATATTGCTGAGAGGTTTAATGTTCATCTTTCTGGTTTTAATCAGGTTTCTGCAAGATGCTATGCATCTGTTTGGCTTCTACTCATAACAAGCTCATTCCTTGAGAGAATGGCTCTCTGCTCTTTTGGTACTGTACAGGCCCTTGCACAGGACAGAGACTTTGCAACTTGAATTGTTGCTGGATACAGCCAAAGTAGAAAATGTGACTGATTTAACTGAAACAGCAACAGAGAAGTCTGTGGATTTGATTTGCGATATTTAAAGGATAAATATTTTCTCCATTTTCTTTCAGAGAGCTAATTATTTTATGTTTAAAGAATGATTTATGGAGGTGAGACATTTGGTAGTACTGATATAATAAAGGAATAATCACGTTTTCCCATGGAATAACTGATCCAGATTCAGTTTGGAAATGTGCCCTGATTTCTGAAAGCTTTTGCTCCTATTCTCATGAAGTGCTGCAAAGCCTGCCAGGTTGCATGGCCTCTGCTCCTGCCAGGATTACCTGGAGAATACCTGGTCATTAAAATCCGCTGTTGCACCCAAGCAGTTCCAGTTTCTGAAATTCAATTTCTAAGTAAAACTGAGTGGTGACACTGTCAGATTTGAAGGAAAAAAGAAGTGTTTACACCTTAAAAAAGCAGTGGAGTGACTTTGGAGTTTAAGAACTGCTTTAGAATTAGTTTAAACACTGAAATAAGCCTGAAGTCCCTAAACTTTGAGTGAAACCAAGGGCCTGAGCTACTGTGAAGGTATGGAGCAGACCAGAGAGGTGCTGCTGCCTTTGGGACACTTGCTAAGACTGTGACCAAAGCAAAAACCTGCATTCAGATTACTGAATAGTGGGGTTGAAGTCCTAATCTGTGGCTTGTAATGGTGATGCAGCATACTTGATAAGGAGATTAGTGGTTTTATGGTGAGTTGAAGAAAAAAAGTATTTTTTAATTACTTAAAGAAAATGCACCTACAGCAACACAGCAACCTTTTAATGGAAAGACTCCACCTTACCAGGATTTTGATCTGATTTGGATTATCTCTTAAGAGGGACTTATGATGGTGAATGTCAACTGAGTGTTGCTTGTATGTTCTCCATAGTGAAGCCAAGGTCTGCTACATATGGAAGACTTATCTGAGCCAAAAAGGGAAGTAAGGGCAGAGAATAAGGAGCACATGGGAAGAATGTGTCTTGCATTATCAGGGGATTGCAAATTCAGATAAAGTAAGACACAGACATTTTGTCAAAGAAGTCGGGTATGTAAGTCTAAAGCTTGCTCTAGGCAGTTTAACTTAGCCAGCACTTCCAACAACAGATAACCTGAAGTGACACTGACCTTGGCAGTCTTGCAAGGGTAAGACTTGCACAGGGATAAATTATTTCTTGATCAGGTGCTCAAGTATATGAGATGCAGTCCAGCATTCCTTCAGTATTGATTATGGATGTTTGTTTTATCCCAGAACAAACATACTGATTGCGGATAGTGGAAGTAGAACAGTCTCTCTGTATATGTGAGCTCTTCTCTATCTATTTTGTTCTATCCTGGGGCACAGTGATGCTACCGAGTTTGTGCTGTGCTGCTCTCTCTGCTTGCCTTCTTGACTCATCTGTTTTTAAAGCTGTAATGCATAGAGTAGGAAGTAGTGGTTTTGTTCGGTAACCATCTGCACAATCAGGATTTTTGGCCAGATTGCCTTTTTTCTGGCCTCATCGCCTTCATGTCCAGGAGATCTTTCATGACCTTGGTGTGTGGACACAAAACTCCAATAGCACAGATAGTTCCAAGTGTTGTAAGTGGCTGCTTTGAGGCTGTCAGTGTTTAGAGACACAGTGGAGGCAACTTAGCCACAACGTCACTATTTTTAATCCACCCTCTGTGTACTGAATCACCGTACCTCTTGCTAAATCTGTCAGGGTCTGTGGGTGGTAAATGCTGCTAGGATGTAATTCCTTTTTCTTGTGAGGAGCTACCCAGACTCAGGAAATAAAATGCCATGGTGGGAACAGAACTCAGCTGTACCCTCCCCACGCTCATTGTAGTGATTTCTGTGTAGCAGAATCGGGCAGTTCTGGAGTCATAGCCCTTTCCTAGAAGGTCATAATTTGTGGCGCAGTGGACAGAGCCTGTTGGTTTCTTGGACTAACTGAATGCTGTCAATGCCAAAAGTCCCATAGATATTCTCATTTTCAGCTTAATATATTAAAATGCCTGTGATAAAAAACCCCAAAATCCAAAAATCCAGCTACAAAAATGTTATGTGATACCTCTGGGAAAGTGACAGCTGAAGGGTCCCTTCTAGATCTTCTGTTGAGTGGCTTGCTGGGTTCAGAGATGCTTTTTGCACATGCTACTTTGCCCATCTGTTCTCCCTGCTTCCCCAGATCCCCTGAGCAGACAAGAGAAGCACAACTCAGAAGACTTCTTTTCCCTCTGCTCCTCAGAGAGAGGAAATTGTGTCAGCTGCAATACACTATTTGGATGCAAAAAAACCCCTGAGCTGGCAGGTAAAAAAAGCCCCAGACAGTATATCCCTGATGTGTGTAAGGTGAGTTGCCCAAAGAATCTTGGTTTAGCAGTGGTCATTGAACTACAGACCTGACATTTTTGGACAGCCGTGTTTTTTGCTGGCTTGCTCCTCTGTTAGACATTTAAATGAAGGATATAACACTGTGGTGAGAATTAATTTATACCATTTTCTTTACCACCACGGCCTTTAAGTCAATAATTTGTAAGACTCAAGCTCTTTGTGAGCTAAATCTCTGCTGACAGCACATGATTGATTCAGTTTTGCAGATGGGACAGATTTCTGTGTTGTGTCTCAACCTGTCTTATGATTACTTGCACACAGACCTAGCCACAAATGACAACCCCAAAATGTTAATGTGGGTGAATGCTTGCACATATGCCTTACACATATGTGAACACCCACTCCTTTATGCGTTGCTGGGGGAAAAAATATACTTGTACACAAGAACCCTGTTCTTTATACATGGGGAATACAGGATGCAAAGTTATGCAGCCAGAAATAGGAGCAGGGGGTTGAAATGTCAGCTTGTAAAAAAAATGGAAAATTAGTATTGAGTGGTTGTATATTCAAGAGGGCTGAGCATGGCAGGGATTTGTACTTGATCATTGATCCTTCTTCCCCCAGTAGGTCAGCACTTGTTAGCTCCAAGTCTGAAGCTCCTTTCACCTGGATGCCTTCTCTTACCATACTCCTGTGGGATACCTGTCTCTCCCACAGCCCTAGGCCGCTTGATACTAATTCCCAGTAATTGCTGTCAGTATTGAAGGAAAAGCTGGTACTGAGTCAGCAAAGAGAGGGAATTGTTCTGCCATTCCTGGAAGTTTTACATTTAGCACCAGTTGTCCCACAAGGCTGCTGTGGCCTCCCCTGTGTATTTTCTGAGTGTTGCCTGGTTCAGTGAAAACCACAGGAGTTCTGCGTCAGAAGTAAAATGTCACAATTAAGTAGAGAAATTCAGTTTCCAAATTTCCATGGAACAATTTCTTATTGTAGAATATTCTGAGTTGGAAGGGACCCACAAAGATCATGGAAGACCCAATTCCTGGCTCTGCACAGATTGTCCCATGGATAATCCACTTAGGATCATACTTTTAGAGATTCACTGAAAGCATTTGAAAATATAAAATTTAACTCAATTTTCAATTTTCTTTAACTTAGTGCCAATTAGAAATTGATATTTCTGCACAATAGACTTCAGTTGTAGCAGGCTACTGCCTACACAGCAGAACTTTTCTGCCCTACTTGATCCTGTAACTTATAAAACTGAGCAGGGGAGACCCTGGGTCTCTCTGAAGCTAGATTATGACTCCAGTTTATTTGCACTGATGGCTTGAATTTCTTTGAAGTTCCAGAGTTTGTCTTCTAAGCATTTATTTTCCCATTTAATGAAAAATCTTTGCCTGGGGCTGAGCCCTGACACATGAGGTGGCATTTCAGGATCAAATGTTATTAATGTAAAAAACCCCAAAACATTGGAGACCACTGATTTAATTGAAGGACTTCATTTTCAGAGGTGATTTATCCCAAATTTCTAGTAAAAGTCCATGGAAGTTTTGATTTTGTATCATTTTTTGAAACTGGATCCTGACCTAAGACACCTCAATCATATGGCACCATTAGTGAGGAAGGACTTCTGGCCACTGTACTGAAATCTCTTTGAAATGTGACCATCTGCCCAGTGTTCTGCAAAGGCAGGAAATACTAATTACAGAATATTCTGACATCTCTGGACTTGTGACGCGGCTGAATCTGACCCAGTATATTCACAAAATTGAAGTTGATGTATATTGAAAACTGCACAGCTCAGTAATGCTTTGTTTTCTGAACTGCTTTACCTTTGTGTAAGTATATTAGGTAAAAAGAGTGTATTTTTAAAAGGCATTCAGTTCAAATTTGCATGAAAATGGTACCGTTGCTACAGGATTTATTATGAACTGTTACATAAATAATCTGCTTTTTAACAGCCTCTAAATACCTATTTATGCAGTGCAGCAGTTGCAAAGTTAGTATGTATTTTAAGACTGACAGTAGCTTACTGTGTTCAGCATCTTTGGCTTGTACAGCAGAACATTTTTCACTTAACAACATATTTGAAAAACCAAAGCAAATACCAAAAGACATACTGTGCACACACACACACAGAGGATTTAAATATAAAGTTCAGGTCACATAACGAGTCAGCTGCAAGCAGGAAAATATTAAATCTGACTGGTTTTTAGTAGATGTGCTCCTGTGCTTAAATGTTATAAAGGTTATTCGTCAATAGATAATGCTGTACATGCTATGATTTGAATGGCCTAAACTGAAAAGGTTTCTAAATGGATAAATGTTAAGAACTGGAACTACACTGTCTGATCCCCTTAACCAAGCCCATGAGAGGTCTGCTCTTCAGCCACGCTGTTCAGTTCTGCTTTACTCTCTCTGCAAAACTGCTCACAGACCTGCTGCCTGCTTAACAGGGCAGTGCCTGCATCGTCTTGCCCTTTTAACACCAGTGGCTCTCAGTGATGTCTCCCTGCTTCTGAATCCAGCTTCTGACTCTGAATTGAGAACCTCTCCCACGGCCTCTGGGTGAGGTCATTTGTCCCTTGCTACCAAAACTGACTGGGTTCTGTGAGTGGTTTCACCTCTTGTTAGACCATTAATGCATCTTGCTCCAAACATCAAGCTTAACAGCAAAATTGCAGGTTTTAAGTAGGCAGTGAAATAATCTTGACGTTGCTCCAGGCTTGTATTTGTGGGATTTTTATGCAATGTGCTTCTGGAATGGAGTGGAATATTGTATTCTGCCTACTCATTCTTCTGTTCTTCATGTAAATATATACTCAAGTGTTTGCTGGAGGCAGTGATTTTTTAAATCAAACAGGTTATATTTATTTAAGCGTGGATCGTCTATCCTCTCCGCCCGAGCAGGTGACAGTTTCTAGGATTGATTATTCAGGATGAACACCTCACTGTTAATGAATATGTCTTCTGCATGTGCAGGAGGGCACTCATCCCATTCTGAAGTGGTCACCACTTCTCCTCACAGATGCTGTCCATGGTCTGGCCTTGCCATGTGATTTCTCCAGGGGCTGCTTGTGCCTCCAGGTACCCTTGGAATCAGTTGCCATAGTATTGGATTTGTCTTGTTCTCAGGTTTGTATGGCCACACCAAACAGCTGCTGTGTGAAATGAAGGCAATGCCTGTCTTTAGTCTGTCCCAGATGGACTGATCCACTGCAATTCCACTGCTTGTGGGACTCGTCCTGCAGGAGCAGCAGAGACGTCCCGGTGCACCTCAGTTCATTGGGACACAGTGGTGAGAATCTGACCCATATCCTGCCTGCAGGGTGAGTTTGTTTCAGGGATGCAAAGCTGTGACTTTATATTTGAAATATGGAGGAATAAGTAGCTGAAGTAATTGTTAGCAAATTGTGTTTCTATTCAATTTTGAAAGGAACATGTGATTTACATGGGACATGTTAGCACTGCCAAGTTGAAAGACTCCTTGGGCAAAGGATCTGACTGCTTAGTAGTGGTTAGTAGTCTAAAATGGTGCAGAATAGCTATAATAGTCTAAAATGGTGCAGAATAGCTATAATATCTAGGAGATGATAGTTTTATCCTTTGGGCATATGTCTGTGTAGGCTGAAGAAATTAGTGGAGCTGGTCTCCCACCTCAGTTTCCTTTATACCCTGTATGTGTTTTGTACAACATTTTGGTTTTATAAGCAATCATGCACACATGGTTTCTGATTGCTCTGTTTCAGACTCTGGAAAGTTCTGACTTGTATAATGGGTCTGGAGTTATAAAGATTTAAATTGTGAAATATGTTAAATAAATAATATATATATTTAAAATCATCCTCAAAGCTGAACACTCAAGTTACTCTTTGTTTTGAATGCCTCTTGAAGACTAGCACTTTCTAAATCACTGTCTTAGTCTCCTGGAAGGAGGGTGTGATCACTTGTAACTTACAGTCTGTCCTTGTACTAGGTACAGTACTTTGACATGCAGAGGTCATAGGTAATCAATCCTGCATTCATTTTTCAACAAAAGAATTAATCTGACTGATATTCAGTAGAATCTTGCATTGAGAGAGAACTGCAGAAATATTGTGAACCATGCACTTAGACTTTCACATTTTTTAACCTGTTTGCCCTTGTGCATCTGTCTGACGTGTGCAGATATTTAGGACTAGAGCTTTCTGTGGGGAAAAAAGGTCAGAAAAGGAAACACTGACCATTTCTATTCCTGCTTTCCTCTGCAGTGCATTAGGCAAGAGTGCAACGTGGCAAAATTTTTATTGATGCTTTTTCCATTTACTCTCATTGAGAAAATTCCTACAGGATTGTGAGCTATTGTGGAGTGAGCCTTTTGCTTCATTCTGGTAATAGTAAGTTTTGAGATCACAATCATATTCCATAGGTGAGATCTCAGCAGAAGAGGTGGAATTCTGCCACCCTTTGTCACAGCATCTGTTGTAATGCAGGTCTTGTCATTGGAATCTTGGTCCTAAGAACATTGCTGTGGCCATGAAGGGGCAATTTCAGGAGAGGGTGCACTTCTCACTACGTGATTTGGAAGATCAGTTTGATTTTGGCTCTTGGAATACTGGGTCATTGGGAATGTGTTCTTCCTTTCCTTAGTTATGAACTCTAGCTTCCGCCGTGTACAGTGGGAGAGGGTAATTGATCCAGAGGACAATGTAATGTGCTTTGGCCATATCTTCAAGTCATGGAAGAGGCCTTTAACTCTGGAAAGAGGTTTTATAGTTACAGAAACCATGTGGGTATTGAATTAAGAATGCAGAAGACACTTCAGACTGCAACAGGCTGCTGATCACTTGCCTTTGATTTGGGAAGCAATCTTGTAGCAAATTGTGTAAAGTATTTTCCTTTTCAAGGATTCACTTTTTCCTTGCCCAGACATGAGAATCAAGATAGCCCAGTGAAAGTTTCATCTCTGTGTTTGAAATGACGGCTGTAGAAGGTTGAAGATGAGTTGTGTTTCATAGGAGGCATAAAACTGGTGTTCATGGGTATTCATCTTCTTTCGTTGTACAGTAGAGAGTGCAATCTTATCAAACTACACCAGGGAGATGTTTTCAAAGAAGACTGTAGCTGTCTGTTCTGGTCCTATGTGAATGTCTGAGAGGAATGTTTTAAGTCAGGGTAGCTGCAAGCTGAGCACTCCAAGTCTCATGTTTGACTCATCAACACTTCACAGTTGGCTGTAACAAATTCTACTGCCTGGTCTAGTCTAAAGGATCTCTTTTTTCTTTGCCATTTGTGCATCAACATCCAAGTCTGGTGTTCTGCAGAAACACATTTTAAAGGGGAGTTCATTTTCAAACACTTACAGGTCTTATTGGTCAGTCTGGGGCTGAGCAGATAGAAAGCAGTTTGGGAGAGAGGAAGCTTGGGGTCCTGGTGGACAAGAAGGCGACCATGAGCCAGCAGTGTGCCCTTGCAGCAAAGGCAGCCAGCAGCATCCTGGACTGCACTGGGAATAGAGAGGCACTGGAGCTTGTTTCCTGTGAGGAGAGGCCAGGAGAGCTGAGACTGTTCAGCCTGGAGGAGAGAACAAAGAAGACAGAGCCAGGCTATCAATGGTGCCCAGTGGCAGCACAGGAGGTAAAAGGCACCATCTGAAACACAGGAGGTTTCTTCTGAACATCTGTAAACAGTTTTCTATTGTGGGGGTGACCAAGCACTGATTTCCCAGAGGGGTGGTGGAGTCTCCATCTGAGGAGATACTCAAGTACTGGACACAGTCCTGGGCAGCCTGCTCCAGCTGTCCCTGGCTGAGCTGGGGCTGTGGGCTGGATGATCAGGAGGCCCCTTCCAGCCTCAGCAGCTCTGTTCTGTGAGACACCACATACCAACACACATCAGAGGAAGCCTCCCTGTCAGACTTGTCCATCAGTCCCGTCAGGGAAACGGGAAATGTGGGAGAGACTCTGTTATACAGACATTGTATAGTTATGGAATGGCTGAAAGTGATGTGCAGGTCATGTCCAAAGTGCAAGGACTTATGGCAAGCTGGGTGCAAGGCTGTGCTGTACTCCTAACATAAAGAAGCAGATGAAGATCTCAGACTTGCTATTTGAAATTTTAAGTGTATCCAGCAAGATTTGTATACACACATGGGGACATTATTGCTCATGTTCCAGAACCTGGATAATTCCAGCCTGCAAATATGGCCACATGCAACTACTCTTCCTCCCCTTTCATATCTCTTCTAACTTTCATCCAGGTAAATGGAGCACTTGGTCAGAGTGAAACAATTTAGCAACCCTTTCAATAGAGTTAAAGATCTGTATTGCAATGTAAGTGAAGGGGATGACAGAAAATTAAAACTTCAAAGACATTAGGCAGGGCAGTGCTGTTGTGGTTTGCTGTTACTGTTACCACCCTTGTTATTGCTGTTATGAGTGACACAGTTGTTTTTAGCATGGCCTGGCTACCATCCTCAGCTGAAATTAGGAATTTCGTTGCACTAGTGTCTTGGTGAACACACAACATGACCGTATGCTGCCTTGGCTCCAGCAGGACCAAACTGCTAAGGCACAGCTCATCTTCTTCAGTGTCCTTGTGTTGCTGCTTCCGTGGTAGGAACAGATGGCAGAGCAGGAGTGTTCCTGGCTTGGTTAAAACAAGATGCAGAAGGTCAAATGAACTGGCTTTCATTGGGATATGTAATATTGGTTATTACAGTTAGGTGTTGTCTAGCAATCAGTCCTAGATGTAATTTTCCATTGCACAGATTATACCAAACATCTCTCAAATATGGAGAGCACATGCCACACAGAAATAAAGCTTTTCAGAAGCTGCAAAGTGGCTGATTTCACAGAGATACATGCATTTTGAGACATTTCTTCCCATATCTGATTGCAAAGGTGTGGATACATTTCCACTGAGTAGCAATGAAATGACTGCTCTGTTGGCAGCATCTTGCAGTTGGTTACATAAAAGCCACAATGGCCTTGAAACCTTGAATCTGGACACAGGGATGAAGAATACTGTATTTTATGCTCAATGGCCTTAGTTCAACAGTGACAAGAGATCCTGCAATCAAAGTAGATAATTAAATGAACTCACACATGTAAAATGGATTTTCCAGTTGCTCAGATGTCTGTATCCCACATGGTCTCCTCATGACCTTTCACAGTCTCATCAGAGGTGCCGGTTTTGGATGAGATTGTGGAAGTTGAACTGTGCTTGATTGTAGAATTTAACTCCTTGGGATCAGAGAGTACTGCTGGAGCATTGGAAGAAATTTGCAATCACCCTCTAGTAAGGTTTCTGTTCTTTTACTTCATAGTATTTTACATTCTTGCCAAAAGGAAAATAATTTTTACATTTTTTAGACTATGTTCAGTGATGTTTGCTCACTGGTTTTTGGCCCTCTGTGTATGCTATTAGACGTAGACTAATTTATAGTGGCATGTGATTGGTTGTTGTGCTCGTTTCTGAAACTGGGGAGGGAAAATGCTGGAACACATCTGCAAAGTGATTTTACCTCATTTTTTCCTTGATTGCCTTAGCATTAGATTGATCTACATCCTCTTCTTTGTTCTGGCATGCATTTCTTGGCCTTTTAATTTTCAGCACAAAGTGTAAATAGTTACTCACTGATCCACATGTGTATGAAAAGGTTAAGGAGGTCAGTGAAGAGTCTAATGATGAGAGGGAGAGGAAAAGTGCTTTTGAAAATATGTTTCTAGTTTGATTAGATTTTGCCCTGGTTCGAAATACAAAATCTTTGCAAACTTACAACTCTTGTAATGAGGTTAGGTTATATTCTCAATCAATTCAATCTTCTGACCAGCACACCATTAAAGCAGGCATTTTCTAGTTCATAACTGCAGGAGAGACAATACAGCAGATTTTGTGAGGAAGGCCTTGTGTGACTGTGAGATGATCTGTTTTTTATAATTATCTTAATTGGTCTAGTAAAAATTTTTTTTTTTCCTGACAAATGTTGCCTTGATGTATCCTGGAGGCAATCACAGCTACAACAGTATTACTGCTGCTCTGAAGTCACAGCTGAATATGTCAGTGGGAGTCAAAGTAAAAGGTGCAATAGAAATGTTATGAATTATTATTAAGATACATGAGAAAGCTCTGCAGGGAAGAACTAGAACATCTTGGGAAATGGTCTGCAGTCAGCCAGCTGGGAAGGCTGAAGACAGAATGTTAATAGAAATGTTGTTTTTAAAAATCACCATGACATCAACATTTATATCAAGTGCCTTGTGCTGGAGCTGCTTATATAACTGAGATTATATTAGGTGTGATGAACAGATGTGTAGTCGAGAGGGGTTGTGCTGTGCTGGGGAAGGTGGAGCTGGCAGCAAGGCTTGTAGCTAAAGCTGGTTCAGTAGGAATCCTTACTTTCCATGCCCTGTCACTTTGTACTGAAGCATTTAAATGAAATTTTCCATTCTTTTTTTATCTCTGGTTTAATAGCTTCAGATTTGGGCAAATATTAAGGCAAGATTTTTTTAAATACCTAATTGTGCCCACTGCGTTACTCCTTGGGTTGCCTGTGCAGAGCTATTTTGGACATGAGAATGAAAGATAGCTTCAACTGACCAGTGTTACTGGTGTGTGGGTTCCAGTAGCATATTTGGGTCAGTTATGGGAAAGCAAAGCCTTGAAGTGCCCTAACATGCACAAGAAGCATCTTGAGGGAGCATGGTAAGTACCATACATGTGAGAAATCAGTCTCGTTCTTCCCTGGCAGTATTTTCCTCCATTAGTAGGAAGAGAAAGGGAAGCTTCACAGTTCTAGACCAAGTAAATTAAAACATAAGTTTTTGTAATTGTGAAGTAAAGCCCCTCTGGCAATATTTCTTGGTTAGAAGAAATACCAACATAAAAAGCCTTTATATGGTGAGTATCTTCTAAAAAATGACATAAGCAATTCAGAAGTAGTTCAGGGACTAGAACAAGTGATGAATATTTCACTAAATGTACTGTTGAAGATACTAGTTGCAAACATACTATATCCTTTTTTTATCCTTTAAGCAAAATATGCTTTAAGGCAGATTTCTTCTGAAGAGCCATGGCAGGAATAGGATATAAAGCACAGATGCTACTCTGTAGAAGTGTACTTTTAATATTGCCTATTTTTATGACATTTTGAAGGTCAGCTGTCTAGGGAACAAGACAGGGTTATGCAAGATGTTGAGAGGTCTGAGAAAGCTCTGCTGTCTTTTCTGGAGAGCTCTGGTTTCATCCCCCTTCTTGCCAAGGCAGCCATGACATATATGAAACCTGTGTTCACACAGACTTCACACAGAGGAAAGAAGCTGCATGTTTTCTTTTGCAAAATCCATTAAAAAATTTTGTGTCTAGATAATGAAAATTTGGTACTATTCTACTACCCTCTTATTACTTATTTATTAATATCTGCTCGCAAAGGGCTGGCTCTCTTAAATAGCCTGAATTGCTTCTGCTTCTCACCTTGGCTGCATTTTTGGATTAAGCAACTGTTAATCAAAGTTGCTCTCATCCCAGTCAGATTTTTGTCCTTCCTCTGAATACTTTGCATATTGAAAGAAGGCAGTTACACCATAAATTACATCTTTTCACAAAACCTTACACTGAGATAGAATTTGGTCTTAAGGCAAAGTCACTGCTTCTTGGAATTCAATTTCTCAACTATAATTATTTTCATTAATTTCTCTGTCACTGTCAATAGCTTTTTCTTCTCTACAAAGACATCAGAGGCTCCCTCTCGTGGCGGAATTAATTTCATTTGGATCTTGTTTTTTTTTTAAAAAAAAAGCTGGAAAAAGCAGAGCAGCTCCTAAGATTGAAAGTCCAAACCAAAAGAAAAAGTAGTAATAATAATAATAGTAATAGCTGTTGTACAGAAGCAGCAATGTAGATTCATAGTGAAGAGGGAAAAGGGAATTTCTTGCAGGCAAAGCTGAAGCATATTTGCTGCACAATATGAGCTTTAACACATTCGTACACCATTGCTAATGAACAGGTGCTCTGATAGGAACAGGATTCATATTTCTACTGAGTGAAAATTAGACCTGTTATCTCACTTAGAGTGCAAAACTACTTTGATTTTTGACTTTTTTAATGGAATTGTAATACACAGAGGTTTTTTAAAAATAATGAAGGGGTCTGTTGCTCTCAAAAATGCATCACTCAATTCCCATTAGTAATTTATTTTGTGTTTATTTTCCTCCCAGGCTTTCCAAGCATATGTAAAATAATTCAGCAGTTGGGTTCTGCTGTTTGTTAGGAATCCATCTGGTAAATAGTGTGGCTGCAGGAAGTGGAAGCTAATGCATTTCATCTCATGGGCAAAGAGAGTGCACAGGCTGTTGCCGCAGCTCAGCTGCCACACACTACCTGTGCAAGGGGGATGGGACAGACACCAGCTCCAGGCAGGCTCTGCCAGCCCTGGAAGTGGCACTGACCCTCCCAGCTGCCAAAGCAAGGACTGGTTTTAAGTAGAGCCCCTCCCATTTGTACACTGGGCGTTTGTGCTGCCCAGTTAATTCATTTTCTGTAGGTCATGAACAAGCTGCGCTCCCTCCTCATCACCTTCCGCCTCTCCCCCTTCACTCTAAAAGCTGCCCACAAACATAGCAGCCATAATATACAGCTAAAGCCCTTTCAATGGCCCTGTGAGTTATAAAACTGGCAAATTTTCCATGGAAGT
The DNA here is from genome assembly GCA_013401135.1 of Cettia cetti. Taxonomy (NCBI): domain Eukaryota; kingdom Metazoa; phylum Chordata; class Aves; order Passeriformes; family Sylviidae; genus Cettia; species Cettia cetti. The sequence continues at coordinate 50,912 of VZUI01038533.1, read as the reverse complement.
TTGATGGAGCCTAAAATCTACAAAAAAGCACAACCATAGTGAGGAGAAGCTTGTGGGTTGTAACTGGATTTTGATACAGTCGTGATTCTCGTGAGGATTTCACCATTTTGCTAGATGAGACAGCTTAAAACACTGCAGAGCCTTTCTCCCCAAAGAGAGAATGTATCACACAATGTCATTACCAAAAAGAATATATCTCTTCATTGCCGTTATAAATCACACTAAAGCAATTTCCTCCCTCATTTAGATACGCTGGGTTTCAAAAGTAAGTGCAACCATGTGGGTTTCTGGCACCAGATTAAGTTTACCTGATTACTGATTAAATGAACTGTAAAAAAAAAAAGCTGAACTCATCCCAGTTTGAAGTATCTGTTCTTGTATTTTTTCCATACCACGTAGAACAGCTGATAATGCTGAGAGAGCATCCCTTGTCTCCTGAGAGAAAGCTGAGGTGTTTCAGCCGGGATTGCATACAGAGACTTTGAGAAGCAGCAATTTCCTCAGTTTTTCCATGGGATACAGTTATTTTACCTCAGCCTTGACTCAGTTTCCAGTTAGACTGTGTATGTGGTGTACTGTGTATGTATAATTGTATCTATGACATAGGAAATATGCTGAGTTTTAAAATGCACAGGGACGTATATCTATACATTATTTTTTCCATTAAGACAGTGGAAAATTCCCATATCCATGCCTAGTTTAATCAGGTTGCTGATCAGACACAAGGTGCTGCATTTTACAAGAGCAGAAGGTCTGAATGCTTGGAGGACAGGCCTGCTTAGTGAGTGGGAAGGAACTTTAGGTGAAACCATGTGTGATATCTCAGTGAGGGAACTTGTAACTGCCTGGGGAGGTCACTCCTGCCTGATGTGTGATGATTGATATGTCTTTGGTGAGCAGCATGTGGGCTACCAAGTGGCTTGAGTCAGAAATCATGAGCAGAGAGACTTCTTTTCATCCCAGGAGCAAGTATTTCTTAACAATAAGCCAGGTCAGACCAATCTGTTTGTAGGTACAGCAACATATTCACAGAAAATTAATGACATGTGAAGAAAAGTGGCTTTTTCCAGGAAAAAATAGTTAAAAGATTAACATTTTCAAGGTTAGGGCAGACTATGTCCAAGACCACCAAGTGTGGTAAGATGCTTTCTTGTCTGTGGATTTCACTGCCTAAACTCAAAGACTTCATGGAGAACAATCCTCAAAGGGGAAAGCAGCTTGAATAAACTAATTAAATGGAGTTTTGAGGTGGGGTTCAAAAGACAACTTGAAAAGGGAAAAATAGGGGAATAGGAAGGTGTCATAAAAAGGTAAATTCGAGCTTAAGAGAAAACAAAGCCGTCAAAATGATGTCCTGGGGAGAATGAGGAAGAAAATCAGGACACAGAAAAAATGGAGAATAGGGGACATATGTTGAGGAAGAACTGGTCGAGGGGCTTGAACTTCACAAGGAAAAGAAAGGACAACAGTGAAGGGAACTGGGCTGTGTTCTCACTGACCAGGGCACAGTCCCATGGGCCTCAGCAGAGCTGGGGGCTGGTGATGGGGTCCAGGAAGCAGCCAGGGGATGAACCCAGTCAGAGCAGCAGAACGTGCTGGTGGCTCCAATGTTGGTCTAGGGGTCACCCATAAGATGGGACTGGAGACAGGCACAGCTACAGCACAGCCCAGGCAAAGTCTGGGAGCCCAAGGCTGAGCTACCTGGAGCTCCTGGCCATGGGCAGAGGGTGTGAGGGGGGGCTCCAGGTGGGGCACCCAGGGAGTACCCTCAGGGTCCTGGCAGAGACTGACGTGATAGCAGAGACATTACTGGGAAAAACAGAAACATGGGATTCGAGGCAGTTTTGGCACCATACACTGGATGGACCAAACCGTGCTGGGCGACTCCCATCAATCAGAATGGAAGGGAGAAAGGAAAATATTTTAAGAGAGGTGTTTGGAAGGTGATACCCAGCAGAGCCACAAAAGTAAGTTAAGTAAGGACAGAGGAGATATGGAAACAAAGGGGCATTTTTCTTCTCAGGAGGACAATAAGACTGGTAATGAGGAAAAGTGTCAACATAATGTGGTGGTCAGGGAACTGGTGCAAGGACCGTATCAATATTCTTTTTCCACCAGCATTATTGACAACCAAGCTTGGAGTTTTATTGTGAAACTGGTTTTGAGTTATTGGAGGCAAAAAATACCCATGTACTTCATGTAACAAAGACAAATAGTCTTGCTTAATCCAGCAAGGCCTCCAAAAATTTTGCAAGAATTGGGTGGTGAGGCACTGGCACAGGTTGCCCAGAGAAGCTGTGGATGCCCCATCTCTGGAAGTGTCCAAGGTCTGGTTGGAGGAGTCTCTAAAGAACCTGCTTTAGTGGAAGAGTGTCCCTGCCCATAGGACAAGGGCTGGAACTATATTGTTTTCAAAATTCTTTCCAACCCAAACCATTTTATGATTCTTTAACTTTCTAAAGTAGTTATCTCTGGTCTCAAAGAAGGTTCAAGATAGTGTCAGATCATGTAAGAAAAAGATCTTTCAAGATGGTCAGAAACTGAAAATGGGACTGTATTTAGGCATGTTCAGCTCACTTTTAGCCACTGTGTTGTATGACACATTGGACGAGGCACTGACTGACTGTGGTTTGGCTTTCACTGTCCCACTAGCCCATGCCACTTATGACCTCTGTTTGTCTCAGTGCCCTCATGGATACTGGTAACCTGTAGGTCTGTCTTCATTACAAGGTAATCTTCAGCCTGGTTATAGGAATTAAAAAATCATCTGTGATCATTAGATTAGGACTGGCATGCTGTAGTCACAATAGCTACTGAAAAGCCATGCCTACTTAATAAGCTGCTCAACTAACTCAGTTATTTGGGGTACATTTGTGGAAAGAGGTTGTAAATGTAAAGTGAAGATATAATAATTAGGAAGAACAAGATTGTCTAAATAACCCAACTGCTCTTGCAAGTTAGGAAGCTTGATGTGCTGCTCCTATCAGGGAGACTGCAATTCACCAAATGCTGGGAGGCGGGCTCGGAAAGCTGTGCAAGGAAAGAAATGGCTGAGCCAAATATTTTGTAAAAATGAAATAAGATTTGAAGAGAGAGACCCTGAATTAAATCAGCCAACCTATTATGTGTGTGGCTGGAGTCTGGTGTAAGGAAGGAGCCAGACTCCTGCATTTATTTAAGTCTGCTTACTATATAATTCAGGGTAGTGAGGTGAACTAAGGATGAGGCATTAACTTCGGCATAGAATTTTTATTCTGATCACTGGAGCCTAAAGTTATTAAAAGAACAAACACAATTATGATATCCTAGGGGAGTGGCACACATATAAATCTGGATATGCTGCCTTTTTCTTGCATAGCATATGTATGGATCTGTGTGCTGCCTGCTCTTTATTTTAACTAAGTTTGCTGCAGCTGATGCTCTGAAAAGAGCCATCTAACACTGTGGGGAAAGAGAGGCTGCAGAAATCCTCAAATGAATATCTATTAAGAAAAAGAAGCTTCAAATAAATTGCTTGTGCATATGGTTAAAACTCCTGTCCCTTGAACAAGAACAAGGAACTATCACTTTACTAACTCTAGACCTTTCCTAGCTCCCAGTTAATCAACTTACAGTATCATAACAATTTGCTAACTGCTTATTCTTCCTCTGTTTCTTCAAAATGATGAGAACCTATTTTCATGAAAGGTAGGGATATGAATGGTTTCTGAAGAACAAAAGCCCATAATCTTTAAATTTAACTAGCATATGTGATTTTCAGATTGGCTTTTATGAAAATATTTTGAGCATCAGGTAGCTCAGCAATACCTATTATCTGTGCACAAGAATACCCTAACTCTCAATCCTTCAGCTGACTAATAGTGATGTGTATGTGTTATATAAATTGTATTAGACTTGATCTGACAGTCTTGACTTCAGTGTTGTCAATGCCAAGTACATTACAGAGTCTGTAGTTTTTAGAGGTGTCACCAGAAAAAAAAAAATTCAGGTTTTTCTGATCCAGAAGGGTAGGCCATTAACCTCTGAGGAGGCTCTCACAGTGTCTTACCAGCCTCCAAAGTTGCCCTGTGAGCCACTGCCCATCTCTGTTGCCTATGACTGATGGTCTCTCCCTCTCTTCCCTCTTGTCCTTCCCCAGTTCCATGTTTTAGCCTCCTAGGAACCCTACTGGGCTGCTTCTTGTGTTCCCATCTCCTCCTCTCTGACCTGCTAGTGGTACCACCATCCAAACAGCTGTCAGTCACCTTCCAAGCTAACATACTTTTGTTTGGTCCTACATTCCAGTTCTGTACCTTTGCCAAGTTTCTCCTGCTGTTCCTGCTCCAGTTCCTTTAGTTTCTCTTCTGACTTCAGCTACCTCCTCTTCTGCCTAAATTCGCTGCCATAGAACTGAAATGGAGCAACTTCCAGTGTTTCCCTGAGACACTATCTGTTATAGTCATAGATTAAAGAAAAAAATAGAAAGAAAGAAAACCCCAGGGTCTGGCAATCAGGGACTTGGTCCTCTCACTTCAAAAATTTCAGATTTTAGAGTTGTTTTAAGGTAGTGAGGTTAAAAATATTGAAGGTGTGATATAAAATAAAACATAGCTGTATTAAAAGAAAGGTTGTATCAGAACAATCTGTTAATCTCCTGAGAAAACAGCTGGTTTCCCAAGGATGGAAAATATAGCAGATATTGTCCACCTTGACTTTTGTAAACTGCCACTAGGAAAAGTATTTGTGAAGATTTGGGGTCAGGGAAGAATTGGAGAATTGATAGAAAACTGATTAGAGGGTAAACAGACTGCATTGAAAGGAGAAATACTGGACCAGAGGGGACTTTGTACACCAATGATTTTTTGGTGATGCCACAAAGATTGTGTATGCCAGTGGAATTTGTCATTGACATTTTTCTGGAATTTTTTTAGGGGGTTGAACATGGTGGCTGTGTAGTTGCACAGCATTTTAATTATTAATGTTTCCATCTTGCTCACTGGCTCTTCTGTGACTTTGCTCTGAGTTGCTTGTTCCGATGCTGTGAGCAGCCTCCCATCACTTTATATCTGCTGGGAGTTCCGTGGGAGGACTCTATGAGGAAAATTGGCACACGAGAATTAAGTGTAACACAATTATGAATCAAAAAGAAAGGGAAGAAAAATGTGTCTGCATCATCTTAACCTCCCACTGATTTTTCCAGTCTTCTCAGTATGGACAGAATAACTCACAGGACAGAGCACTTTAAATGAGTAATTTAAGTTAAAAGTGTTTGGATATGATGTGCTGCCTTTCTATATAAATTTGGGGTTTATCACATACTTGGAAAAGAGCAAGATGGTTATGTTCCATTTTTCTTCAGAAAATGCATTCTCATGAAGAGAAACAGAATAAAACCTGTGTTTGATGCTAACAGTACTAGCAGAGCACAGAAGCATACTGGAACTTTTCAATATAGAAGAAAAGCAGTTCTCATTTGGGTCCAGATTAGGGCCAAAATCAATAAGGGTATTTTTTTTTTCCCAGTGTATATTATGTGCTTGCTTTCTAAAAGCTTTACTTGAGTAGAAATGCTTTGCAGGGTGATCTGAAGCAAGTGTGGAAGGTGCAATGCCAGTCCTTGTGTGGAAAATACCCGGTGAACCCACAAGGCTGCCTTGTCCTCCTTTACATCTTCTAGACCTGTAGGTAAATAATATCCCAGCTTTGCAAGGATAAGTACCAAATAAGTACCTGCAAGTAAAACATATCCAGAGGAAAAGATGAATAAAAAAGGGATGGCTGTGTTGGGATCCCCATTTAAGAGAAAAGGCCATGGTTTCATGGGTAGGTGCAAATAGGGAAAAATCACTGTAGGGCATGAGAGCTGTCAGAGTACCCAGGAGCATCAGAGGATTTGTGATAAGGAATCATTGCAAAAGCTGGAAACTATGTCTGTCTGCTCTCCTGTTTTAGTATGTACCAGCTTTTTAAATCCCCCGTCTCTCAACCTTCTCTAGTGTGCACTTCATTTAAAAGTTTAATATTACAATATTCACACATTAATCCTGATTGTCCCCATATCCAGTTCTGCCTGGTCTTGGGAAAGTATAAAATCGATTTATACAGCACAGCTGAAAAGCAAGAAATTGTTGGATTACCATTCTGTGGTATACAATAAAAATATAGTGTTATCTAGGGAAGCCTGTAGCTGATGAGAGCATAAATATCAACCCCCCAACTCATACCCCTGAGTATTTGATTTCTGCATCTTACAGAAACAAGGATCTCTGCTGAACAGTGTGACATTTCATCACTTTGGATTTGCTGTGATGAATAATATTATATGCTATTGGTCTAGAAGAAGTATTACTATAGTAACTAGCTCATGATTCATTTTTATGGAGTTTTTTTTGCTATATTTCCTCAGGGTTGCCTGTCTAGACTAAGATTGTTTAAACTAACTCATGGTAATTAATTTTTTCCAGAGTGCTAAAAATATGGTACAGATAAACAACAATACTTAGATCCTACTCTTTGAAAAACACAGTAGGCCCATAACATTTTTGAAATTATGGGAATATTGTTTTATTTTATTTGTCACATTTTTATTAGTAGCTTTCTGTGTTGTTGTTAATCCAGTTTAGTGACCTTAGGCTGGATTCCCACACTGACAGTATTGCAACTCTAATGAAATCCTTGGACAGCTAATATATAAAATGCTATATCTGAGGATGAAAACAGAAATGGGGTTGGTTGGTTTAAATCCAAGTAATGAGCTCACTTACTCATTTAAATCAGTAAAAAGAAAATCTTGGCATAAGTGATGTATTAATATTTTATATTCTGGATTTGTACATATTTAATTCCTTATGATGATGCTTATGGGTCTCCAGTCTACAAGCACACATTGGCAAATATCATCTTTATTACAGTGCCCTATCAGCAAGATGAATAGGAGGTTGTGTTAGGTATATGCCCATTTTCTGAAGCATATAGAGAGCTTAGTGTGCATTTACTGCGTTCTTGGTTTTATTATGGTAAAAGGTGGTGTTCGGTTATTTTTTAAAACTGGATTGTTTCAAAAATTAGTCATTGTCAAACCATGTTTAGAACTTTTTATAGATAGAAATTAGAATAAGTAAATTAAATAGAAACTAGATTAAATAAAATAGAAATTAAAATTCATAGATGTTCAAGGTTCCAATAAGAAATGTAGAACTACCATTTCCAAGAAGAACTATTTTAAAGTAGTTTAAATTACCTTAAGGATAATAAATATGCACACAGATAAGCTTATTTAAGCACATTTTGTATTTTAAATTAACTTAGAAACATAAAATATTATTGGAAATTGAAGAAGTAACTTATTTTCACATGATTCTTTTTCACAAAATAGGAAAAAACTGCTCTGGTTTTATACTTTTTTAAATTTCTGGTGGAGTTTGCAGCTCAAATAGAACTAGTCATTAAACTGAACTAGCTGAGTAAATGGAGATTTGGAAAATAATCACCCTATATTTGCAGAAAGCTGACCAAACTTTGTCTTCAGGTCTTTAATTATTTCTGCCTGATACTTGATTTGAGCTTACCCCAGTCTAGGCCTCAGAGTGCCAGTTTTATCATTTTCAATGGCTTTGTTGGAAAAAGAAATATCCAGTTTAAAAGTTTAGGAGCTGGGAGGAGGTTGTGGAATTTATTGTTTGGTAAGTTGGCTTTTATTCACCCAGGAGAGCCATGGTAACTTTCTGTATCAAAAACACAGAAGTGAGCTCTGTCAGCAGAACTAGCAGCAAATTTGCTTTCTGCCTTTTGTTTTTCATTTAAGTGATGGCAAGTTCAGAGGATCACAGAGCAGCATATGACATTTCATACGGGTTCATAAATTATGCAGTCAGACTTGTTGGATTACAAAAGCCTGGGAGTAACAAGTGCTTCTTGCATTATAAATGAAATGGTTTATTTACAAAGATGACATAGCTATATTAATTGTGAGAAGTTGTGATTAAAGGGATAGGCCTGTGCTGTTTAAGATGTTAATTAGAAGAAACTCCTTTTCCAGAAGAAACAAATGCATCTTTTTAGTTTGCTGTGGGTTTACTGAAGTGCTTTGCTGATTGTATTCTGAACCGCTTTCCTTTTCCAGCAATTTTAAGTGGTTTTTCCTCTGTATTAGCCTAATGTCAAGGCAATAAAACAATTCTGCATCAAGGTTCACATTCAAAATCAAAACTGGTGATGGTTTCCACGGGTAGGAAATTCAGCTTGTTGCCTGCTGTATGACACTGGTCAGGCACCAGCTGGGGTGTGCTGTCAGCCGTGAGTGTTGAATGGTAATTGGAGTAACTAATTGGAGGCGTGACCTCTGAAATAAAGATGCTGTTATTACATCTGCAGGCCTCTATGCAGGGCCCTGCTGACACTGCAGCTTGTGCTCCTTTCTCCCTGGTGGTGTTCCCAGGCAGAAGCAGTTCCTGGGTGGTTCCTAGAAGACCCATTTTGTACTCTGGGCACACTTTATCCTGCTTATGGCTCCTCACATTCCTTCCCCTGTACACGCTCTGGAGGGAACAGCAATTCTTGGGCTTTCTAGGGAGATGTCAGCTTGTTTTAGCACAAAAATATCCAGGGACTTGTCATACCTGAGTAGGGATTTTAAGGTTGAGCTGGTCGTCACCCTTAGGAGCATCTCTGAGTGACAGCCCCTTTCCAAGGGCCTATTGAGAAGAGGAGAAAGGGAGGTGGTGAATGTGGTGGCGGGCAAGATTTGGGAGCACAGAGGTCTTGGAGGAGGGTGCAAGGGCAGGTGCTGGTTTGGCTTAGGGTGGGTTGTGGTGAAGGAGGACAGAGAATATAGGTGAGTGGCCAGGGCTGTGGGAGAAGACGAAAGATCAGGAAAATAAGGAATTGCAAATAAGTCAACCTTTCAGCCTTTTGAATGACCAATTGCCTCTCTTGGAGACTTTTGCCCTTCATGCAAGGCTTGCATGTTTGGGTTTTTTTTACTGCAGATGGTCAGTTTGGCACTCAGGAGCTGCATTACACACTGATTTTTTTTTTTTTTCTGCTATGATGCTCTTGTGTTATAAGAAGAGTAAAGAAGCTTAATGGTGTTCTTGATTTGATAGATCAGCTTGTGACTTAAGCAAAATACCTGCCCTTGGAGGTATTTTTTGCTGTTCTGTTTCTCCTACAAAATAATTTGAACTTCTCCCTTTCTTCCAGTGTCTTGTTAGGCTGCTCTGGGTAAGGCTTAGCCAAGTGAGGAGGGATATCCAGCCGTGCTGGGAGTTGGGAGCATATTCTGCAAGAATAGCAAGGGAGGTTGTGATTCTCATCTTAAGCAGGGCAGGGTTTTACAAAGCTGCTGAAATCTCAGGGAAGCTTAAGTGTTAGTGACCCTTCAGGGATTAAGGAGAGTTTAGATTTTAGCAGGCATTTCACTAATGAAATCATAGCTTTATAATTAAATTTCACTTCCAAGTCTAGATGCTAATCGAAGCACATCCTTCCTTTTCTTGTTCCTGGGGTACATGGATAGTTCAATTAGCATCATCAACAGCAAGGAAGCATAAACAGCCCGAGGCACACAGCACTGTGCCTGCCTGGCTTTCACAGAAACGGGGCAGAAACTCCTAAAGGGATGAAAACGACTTTTCCTTTGTACAAGACAAGCAAGCCCTTGGCATGTTTGCACTCGTGGCCCTTCTGTTTTAGTCCCAGAATGGCTTTTTACTGAGAGCTGGCCTAAGATAACCTGCTCCTGCAGTGTTTACAGACTCCTTCTAAAATGTGCGTGCAGGCAGTCTGGTCCTGACACAGTCTGTGAAGCCTCTGCCTCCCTCTGCTTCTGGTTGGGATAGATTTAGTGGACCCAAAAGCAGGTCTTGATGTACAAGAAGTCCCTTCTCCATCCTACTGAAGGCAAACACTGAAAATACTCTCTATCTTGAATATTATTGCACATTATATGTCTCTTTTCATTCACTGGGTGTATGTAACAAACTGAAATGAGAGTGATGCCTCTGTTTATGAATGAGTGCAGCCAGTTCCGAGCTCACATGCATCATCAGTGTGTCAGTGAAATGTTTTATAGCAGCTTTAGAGGCAGAGAAGTCCATCAAATCTGGATTAGAAATCACCTTGCCAGCACCATGAATTTACAATGAGCTGTAAGATATGGAGGTGAGGGAAGAGGGAAATAAGGAAAACAAAACATGAAACTGAGAAAAAAGAAACAAAGAAAAACAGATTGATGGGATGAACTGAGGGATTCTTCCTCCTGCCTTTTTTTAGGCATGTCTGAAGATCCCTTGTGGTTATCATGATTTCTTGTCATCACACATATGTAATTTTCCCCTGGATTCTAACATTTCAGGCTTTTCATTGGAGATGAGATGAATCATTTTGTGTTGGAGAATGTACAGTGCAGAATTCTAGGAGCAATCTGATCAATGGTTTGCAGTGGGTCATTTTATACCCCAAGGAGGGCATTGCCTATTTTTCAATCTTCTCATTAATTTTACATTATTTTGCCTGACTGACAATACCAAGTAATTTAGGCAAAGTAAGTACCCATATTACCTGCTTGAGGATTATCCAAAATAAGAACATTGCTATTTTCTGGTTAGCCTAACTGTCGTAATGTGATAAATTGGTAAATACCAAACCCAAAATATATTCTGTATCAACTGCATGCTTTGTTGGTAATGATGACTTTATGTGCTCATTAACATTGCCAAGAAGGCATTATTGTCCATGATATTTTACACAATGTCCCTTAAAGGTGCTGTGATACAGAAAGTCTGCAACTTGGACCAAATGTTAACCTATTTTGATTACTGAAACAGTCAGTTCCAGCAGTAATTGTGTGGTCTTTACTTTAGGGATTTAAATCCATGCAATAGCATCCCATAAGGTTGCTGCTAATGTTGTAGTATTGATTATTATGGCTGCTGGCCTTACTAAATTTTAACTATATAGGCAACATGAAAGTTTACTACTTTATGTAACAGGTGTGTTGTATTATTTTTACTAGTAGGTGGTGATGATGACTTCCCCTTCCCTCCTTTTAACCATGAGAAAAAGTCCAGTACTTTTCTTTTCCCCAAAGTCTCATTGAAGGGTTTTGTCAAAAAACAGAATCCATTTCAGTTCGAAGTTACTTTTAATCTTTTTTGATATACCTTTTCCCTGAAGGATCACAGTTTTTTATTATAGCCAAAAGATTGGCTTTCTCTTCCAAAGACTTATATTTTGGCTCTGGCTGAGAAGTTTTTTGGCTTTTTTCACCAGGTTCTAAAGGGACTGGAGTATAAGATGTCTGTAGCATCTCATCTATAATGTAGGATTACTCCTCCCGTTAGAAAGTTACTGTATCCCAACTTGGAGTAGCTGTTCTTAAATGCCTTGTTTTGAAAAAGAAAAGCAAGATTGTGAGGGAAGAAAAAGTTACCAAGCTGTATCTCATTAAAGACATGTATTTACAAATTTTTCATAGGGTGGAGCCTAACTAGATGAGATTATATGGACAGGATTCTTATGTAAAATGTACAAGTCTGCTATCATTAAGAACTGGAAGATGGCGATTCTCAGGGATGTTTGTGCACTATTATTCTTGAATATTGTACCAGAAATTTTTTACTTAAATTGGAAAAGACTGATGGAGTTAGCTAAACAAGCTAACAAGCTAAACAAGCTGTTGAAACTTCAGCACAGCTCCTGTGCAAAGAGGAGCAGCCCTGGTGAAAATCAGAGCAGTTCCTGGCTCCTCTGGATGGAGGCAATTGCCCCTTGGAACACCTGCAACGCCTGTTGTGCACTGGAGATCCTCAGCGCAGGGGCAGCCTCCCCACACCTCCTCATACTTGTCCTTCCTCCTTCTGGCCCAAGCACAGCCCTGGCTTCACTGCTTTGTGCCTGGATCTTCTACACCTCCATAAAGCAGCTTGACATACAGGAGCCTTCCACTGATTCCAGTAGGACTTCGAAGTGGGCCCAGTCTACTGTTGCTATCTATGGAGCAAAGATGGGGTTAGGGTTTTGTTTGCTTTGTCTTTACCATGAGATGCTACTTTATTGCATGTGCCATCTGCCTAACTGGCTCTTCCCTGAGGCTTTTTTTCCTTCTTCCTTGCTTCAGGAACAAGCAAGGAAGCAGTGATCCTGTGCCGAGTCCATGTGTCATCTCTTATGCAGTAGCTGAATAACAGCTGGCTACTGGCTCTGTAGAAACTAGAGGGTGCATAATTCAATTTTCCCATTTGTGTTCCAGTTTCTACTTGGGAATTCCCCTTGGGGATAGATTTGTCTGCTTGCTAACTGCACTCGAGAAAAAGAACCTGAGAGACCAACACACTGCAAAAGGATCCCTAGGAGGAATGGAAATCTTTGCTCATGAAGGGTCACCAGAAAAGTGACAGTAGGGTCACAGGATTAGCCTGCACCAGGGAGAAAACATTCTTTCTTTGCATGTTGGGTTTTGTGCTGACGGGCACAAAATCTCTAACTTTGCATATTAGACTTAATGAAAACTGAGAAATGAGCTTGGCTCTTTTTTTTTTAACCAGGCAAATTGTGTGTGACCTCAGCACCTTTCCTTTTTCTATGTTCCTGCAGAGGCAAAGTAGTAGGCAGTAGTCTACTTTTCCCTGATGCAGCTAGTGAGAAAGGACACATATCTCAAGGTGGGTTACGATATTCCTCGCCTGACTGCAAATTCCAAGATTACTGAAGTAACAAAATTGATCTAAATGTCATGTTATCCCTTGGTTTAATGGGAAATAATTAAGATCTTTGCTGACATTATTAAAGGATGTGGGTTTGCTGTCTGAAGCATAAGGAGCTTCTTTCTAATCTCCAGTAAAAATGGACGGCCTTTTTCTGTTAATAAATATTGCCTACAGCGTGTAATCCCATGATCATAATGACTGTACTTCTCCTTGTTCATCCCGTTGGCAAATGACAGAGAGTCTGGGGCGATTTGCACTGGAGGACTTGAGCTGTGTGACAGATGAGCAGGCATGGGTGGAATTCAAGGACGTGTTTGACTCGGTCACTGCACTGACCCTTCAGCTCCCAGGACAAACTGCACTGGATGGAGGAGTGCAGCTGCACAGGAGCAGCTGCTTTGCTGCTCTTGTGCTGTTTCAGCAAGGAGAGGGAATGCTGGTGGAGAGGGAGGTCCATGGGTGTTGGAGCACTGCAGAGGGCCACAGGCTGGCTGTTGGTCATGGATTTTGGGCTGGATTCTGTCCATCATGTCACCTCCTGGGAATTGTAGCCTGGCTGGGGAGTGCAGTGCAGGACCTGGAAATCAGGAATGTGCAATCCACCCTGGTGACCCCGCAGTGTGTCCTGCCTCTGCTCACAGGAGCAGGTAATGGGACATAGGACACAGTGGCTTGGTGTGGGCCTCCTGCTTCTCCACTAGCAGCTGCCAGCCAGGGGACTGAGCAGAGACATTCAGTGCTCAAATGCAAGAGCCCTTCATCACCTTCAGTGCTCTCCATTTGGCTGCCACAGCGTCACAACGAGCCCTTGGCAGGGGGAATGATTTAGCCTCGGGAAACGGAGATTTATTTCCAAAAGTCCTTTACTGTAATATCTTCCTTCTCTCTGACTGCACAGTGGAGGTATCTCATTCTTATCATGCAGGAAGTGGCTGAGGCTCTCTGATACTATTCTTTTAAAATCAAAACATTAAAACTACCATGCAATGATTTTCACATTTTCCTGCTATCCCTCCTGCCAGCATTAATTGCCCCCCTGCTGTTCCTGTTCCAAAGCTATTTGCTCTTTCTGTATGCAGCCCTTGTTCAGTGCTGCTCTAAACCTTTGCTGCTTTGCAGCAAAAAAAAATCTTCCATTTATGCAAATGGCATTGAAATGAGTTTGATAAAGTGATAAACAGGCACATTTAATGATTACAACTGTTGGGGCTTAGTTTGTTATTTTACAGTTAATTTTGTAGAGGTAAAGGACTTTATATAAACTCCTTTATGGTATCAATGAAGTAATAGAGCAGTCTCATAATAGTGTTTGGAAAGTGTGGTAGGGCCACCAAGCCATAGTGATAAGGGGGTCACATTCATCCAACGTCGCGGCTTCCCTTTTCCCTGTGGCAGATCTCCCTCCCATCTTGAAATCTCCCTGTACTTAGCAGTACTCCTGTTTCAATTACTGTGTCTTTGATGGCAGTTAAGTTTCATGCCCCTTTATTTCCTCTTCCTTTCTGCTTCTGACACATTATTATTCTTACCAGTGACTGCACAAGACCTCCCAAATCCCATAGTCCCCAAAAGTAATTACAGATACATTACTGAGCAATTCCCATTGGTAGGCTGGGTCAAGTGCTTTGTTTTTATCCAGGACAGCTACTGAGGAGTGTGGTTGACTTTTGCTTCCCCAGTAGCTGTGTGAGAAGACAGGAGTGCTTCTGTCACCTGAGCATTTCAGCTGTAGCTGTAGGGAGAGGGTCCTCTCCCAGTTCTGGAGTTCCTGGACCCAAGCGGGGTTGCTAGCGGTCAGTATGGAAGATACAAGGTCCTCCTGAAGATAATGGATAAAGATAGAAAAAGCATGAGGAGTAAACGAGCACAGTTTGACTGTATCTTTGTCTGACACAGGGTTTGATGACCTGCAAGCCTGTGCTGATCCTGGAGCTCCTGAACATGGCTACAAGACGCCGAGCGCAGGTGTTTTCTTTGAAAGCGTGGTGGTCCGGTTCCATTGCCAAGAAGGATACAGGCTCAATGGTACTTCCAAAAAACTTTGTGTGAGACACTTTAATGGCTCCCTGAGCTGGAAACCCAGTGATAAACCTGTGTGCCTACAAGAAGGTAAGCCAGTTTTCTTCAAGATGTTCACCAGCTCAGTTGTTCTCACTGTCCATGTACCACGTCTGTGTTTCTCTGGACAAAACACAACAGGCTGGAATCCATTGCACTGTGTCTTATTGGATACATATTTTAATTTTCCATCCATAATCCTCATTTTTCAGTTAAAATTGTATCATGAGAGGCTGTGTGTGTTGAAAGAGACATAAAGAAATGTGGAAACAGAATTTAACCTCCCCTTTCAACTAGTTACAAATTGATGCAGAGAGGAAAAACAACCTTCATTGTAAGACAACTGTAACTATTTATTAAAGCTGCCCACTTAATATTCCTTTTTCCAATATTTTACTGGGAAAATACAATCAGTTTCCAATGCTACTGCTCCTGCTAATCACGAATTTTAAACAATAGTATTTTATCATGTATGCATGAGTCAAGTAGCAAAATCAAATACACATAGACTACAGAAGTTTAAAACCAGGGTAGAAGTTTACTCTGAGATAATTCAGACTATTATGGCATAAACCAATTTATTTTTATTGTATATTTGAAATTGTATTTGGTTTTAAATACTTGGGATGTTACATTGCTTTCTTGTTCTAGGTCTTAGAGGCAGGATTAATTTGAATTTCATAACTGTAAATTTTGGCCAAAGTACACCCAAGCACAAATTATTTTTCACCAAGTATATAAAAGATATAACCTGCCCTTGTTGTTGATTTATTTTTGGTCAACAGAGCTATTAAAGTCAACAGACATGAAAAGTGTTAGTTAAATAAAGTGTTTACATTTTAGTGTTGTGACTTCTCCACTGAAGACATTAACCATTGCCTCATTGTCTTCATGGTGGAATGAGATAAATTTTACATCAGGTTACCTTTCCCCATTTAAAATCAAATAAATACATGGACTTTATTCAGAGGTAGTCAAAGAGTTATGTGGCTCACAAACACACTTACTGCATAGGCTCATGCATCATTTAACCTTTATAAAAACTGCAGGTAATTGTTCGTGATCCTGGGGGGTGGGTGTGAGCATCCCGTGCCAGGACAAGGTTGTGCCACAACAGGGACAAGCAGGGCCTGGGAAGATCCCCCTCAGGAGGGGCTTGTGAAGGGAGCAATCCTAAATATGACCAGTGTGAACGTGGTGCATGAGATAGAGAGTAGCCAGAGGCAGCTGGAAAGAGTGCATGGGCTTTCAGGCAGCTGGCATGTTGGCAGGAGAAATTTTGGTAAAATATGTTCTCCTGGACATGTGTGAGGCCATGGGCTACAGAGCCATGAGGGGCACAGTCGTGAGCTGTCCCAGGAGGTGACAGCTGATGTCTAGAAATAAAGGCAAAGGGGTGCCAATAGCACCTGATCATATGGTCACACGGGTCAGCTTCAAAGAAACAACCTGATGCTTTTAAAAATAACTATGTATGAAAATCGTGCCCTCTTCTGTGACAGCCACTTTTCCTAAATGACCTTGTCTCTCATTTCATGGTTATTTAAGAAAAAAAAATACATATAGAGTGACAGCAGCCTGTGTCTAAACTGGCTATTGGAACTACCAGAAAAAGCTTTAATGCTTGGAAATTCTGCTTCCTTAAGCACAGCAGGGAGCTAGGAATGCTGATGTGCGTCTTTGAAATGTTGCCCGTATCATCCACTGCAGTTGTTAAAATAAGCATTAATGTGCTTTATTGAATATTCAAACCTCTTCCCAGGCCCTCCAGCCCAGTGGAAATCTGTGGAGAAAGTTTCTTATCACAATGCCAGCAGCAACAAAACTGCCACTGATGTCAGTGTGATCAACACTCGAGCCAGGTGTTTTCAAAAAAGAAAGAAATTGGAAGATGAGAATGTGATGGATGATGTGACAACAGTTGCTTTAGAGATTACTTTCCAGCACGGAACGCTTAAAAAGCATTGCTAGCCAATGCTCTGATCAAGCAAAGCACTTAAGCTGGAGCATAACTGTAATTACGTGATTAGTCTTGTTAAAGTTCTGTGCTCAAAATTAGGCAGATGCAAAAATGCTTCTTATTATTTGGACCAAAGAGTAGGACCCTGATTTAGGATTTAGTGAAGCAAGTGCTTAAGTACTTCCCTGATTAACATTATAATAATACCTCAGGTATTAGATTACAACATTAATTCTTCTTTCCAATGCACAATAGCACCAGCGATTCAGAAGAAATACTGAGCAAAGGCTCAGTGGCACCCCATGAGGCCTAAACATTGGCTTAAGTGATTTTTAGACTGATCCTTTTGCACACTGGGAGCAGAGTATTGAGAGAGGGCCATGGTAGGGAGGTGGACAGTGTAGGAACATGGCACATCTGGAGACAAGTTAAGAGAGAGTTAAAGCAGGGTTTGTGATTCTCAGCTGGCTAATGACATACATAAAAGTCTTCATTGCAGAAATTCTGTAATGATATATAGAAAGAAATTTGAAATTTCTAGCAAGGGGAGAAGGAGAAGGGAGAAGTTAATGTTTTCCCATTCATCATTACCTATCACAAGGTGAAATAAACTTTATGCTGCATTTACCATTTACGGCGGGGGCTGGCTGCTCCGTGGGCTATGGTATGCTCTACACACCTCTCATCCCAGCATATATAAATGTCAGGCAGTGCCAGCTGAGCTTGAACAGTAAAAACACTCCACACTTTGGAGTTCATTTATTCTCAGGAGTTTGGATTCGGTGAAGGATAATTTTCCATCTATACGTTATGTACGTTTAATTGTCGTTATGTGTTTACTAGCACAATCTCTAATCACAAATGGATGCCATTTAGCAAAGGAAGCAAAGCAACCTGTTTCAGAATGTAATTGATTTTAGAACTAATACGTTTGCCTGGAGCTCCTCACCCAATCAATTTGATTTTATAGGTATGTCATTTCTCGTTAAGAGGCAAGAGATTTTAAGTGTCAGGATGAGAATGAAGTTGCATGACTTGGTGCCCAATAAAGGCCCTGTCAAAAATCTGTATGCTTAGAGTTATGTTCTTATGTTGATCTACAGCATGTTGTGACTGTACCTTTCATCAGCTCTAATACGGTTATGCACATAAATACCAAACCTCTGAGGTAGGAATTTTGTATTTACTGTTTAAGAGCAGTATGTCATGTTGTTCACACTTTAATCTAATCTTCTCCCACTGTGATAATGTGGCTGCTGAGGCTGTTGCCCTACTTGGAACAAATGCTAGTTCTTTCGTATGAGATTGAATCTAAATTTACAGTCTGCATGGAGATGGCAACGAAGCGGAGAGCTGTGCCCTCCTCTCCCTGTGCTTCTGCAGCCAGACACCTCGGAGATGTTCTCAGTGCCTCATTCTCCCACTGACAGGGATGATAAACCTGCAGTGAAAGTAGTGGACTAGTACATGGTTTGACTACACCTTTCCTGTAGGACATTTAGCCCTCCATTTGCTTTGCCTTTGTCCCTGAGTCTGTGAGATGACTGAAATATTTTTATGTCCCCGTGTCTTATCTGTCTTGCCTAGTGTTTGCTGATTCTTAAGCCTGGTTATGAGCACTCTGTGATATTTGTAACCAGACCACAGCTCAATGGCCACAGATCTTAGGTGAAGTCTCTCTGCACTGTTGCAATACAAGCAAAGACAATAAAGAGAAATTATTTAATATGCACTAAAATACCGTTTGCCATCCACAGAACAATCCTAATAACACAGTACTGTGGATTTAACACTAGTAAAAAAACCCAAGAGACAATATTGCTCTTGAATTTTTACTTTTAAGAGCTCGAGCTGTAGATGAGCTGTCCCTGCATGAAATCATTCTTCATGATGCTCCTTTCATCCTTCCTCCCTGTTTCTCTCTGTTCCATCCTGTGGGACTCAATGCAGTCAAGGCTAATTCAGAGACTTGTCCACAGTGAGATACACAGGAGCACCTGACCTCTGCTTTTGAATTTACATACAGATAGTAAACAAACAGTGCCAGAGCAGGGATTGGGACACTGCTCTTCAATTGTACACACTCTTACAGTGTTGGAAAGGTCCTTGACATGGTTTTGGCCAACATCCAGCAGTACTCCCAAGTAAATCCTACAAGCACCTTCTCGGATTAGCACGGACCAGGGATGATTTTTGGATGCTAAGGGCACACCTGCAATAGATACAAGCCATCCCAGGCCAGCTGGTACCCATGGATGGTGTGACCATCTCCGTGGTGTCTAGGTCATGCCTTCCTTCTGAATTGCTCTTGTGGTCCAAGTGCTCTTGGGAGGAGGTAGGGTCATCTTCCTTCCCCATGGGCTGGCAGGAACAGTTCTGAGAGGTTCTGCATGGTTTGCACCTGAGCAAAACAATCTAACTGTACTGTTTAACAAATTCTGTTCTTCAGACCAGTCTTCTGTGATGGGGGACACACTTGGTTTGCTAAAGCCAAGAGTTCCTGATGTACAAATCTTCATGAAAGTAAGGGCAAGGTGAGCCCCCGTGCCTGTCAGGCTGTTGAGCCTGCTGGCTCTACCCCACCTCCTTCTGCCCCGCAAGACAAGAAATGTGTCCTTCTGGCTGGCCCATTTTAATACTCACACAGTAGATATAAGCAGATCATGTAAAACTGCCAGAAAGGAGTGTAAGTCACAGCCTTTGCTGCTCGATGCTGGTTAAAGACCATATATTCCCTTAAATGGTTTAGCAGCTTCCACGGATTTGCTGAGAAGGACTTAGAATAAAGTAGTTTATTTTCTAGGACAGGACATTTTAAAATTCAGTCACTTCCTTCTAGCTTTTCCAGACAGAATTGGTGCCAGTTAATCCAGTTGTTTGTGAAGAGGTGGCTACTGCAGTTTATGCCTGACTAAGTGCTAAACAATGTGAATTCAGCCTTTGGGAAAGCATTTGCTTGCAAGGCTGGAATATTGTGGTCCATTGGTCTGATGTTTAGCTAGGGCTTGTAATAAGCCTGTTATCAAAGTCGGCCAGGATGTGGCAGGCAGAGGACGGTGCAGTGAGCGACTTATCACTGTTCTCTGCCAACATCTACCCCATTGAAATGATCCCATCTACAGCTGTTCCTTGGAATAACATGGATGGAGTTGCTGTGATAGATTGATCATTGGTACAGAATCAATTTCCCCCACTTTAAAAGTGAAATCTCATGTTTTACTGAGCTGTGTGTACACACACCTCCTTTATTTGTATAGCAACAGAAAGAGGTTCTAGCAAGAGAGGGAGCTGTTCACTGATGTTATCTTCTGGCACCCATCTCCAGCCTCCTGCTGCCTGGCTGCCAAGCAGGTTCTCCATCTATCTCATCCCATCCTCGTGGGGTGCCCAGGACGGGCTCTTCATCACAGCATTTATGGCTTAGTGTAAGGCATTTCTTCTGGGGCATCCTCTGCTGTCTTCTCTGCTGATTAACTTTAGAGAGAGAGAGAAAACTGTTCCATCTTTGAAAGTAATGTCTGCACCCTTGCCAGTGTGTTTTACAGCCTCCAGTTAGGGCATGGATCCTCCCAGACTTGTGCATTTATAAATGAATAAATTCTAAGAAAACGTCTTTCTGCATTTTCTGCCTGCCTGGCAGGCTGCCAGCCCTTCCTGCTACCAGCAGCAGGAGGCACCTGCAGCAGCTGCCAAGAAGCTAAAAAGTAACAAGAGAAATGGAAGAATTTTTAACTAATAATGTATTCAGGCCCCATACCAAAAAGTTAGTTAAGTACAAGGTATTTCAGAAACATTCCTGTGAAGAGAAGGCACAAAGCATGTTTTAACTGGGGGAGCAACACTGTCCCCCTTCAGGTTAGCAAAATTTAATGATGGAGTCTCAGACTAATAGACCCACCCACAACTAAATAAAAACATTATGAAATACACTTGCTCTTAGTAGTTTGTGAGTGCTAAATGCCAGTTTATCTTCCTTCTACTTGTGCTTCTAAACAAACAAGCTGTCACCATCACTTTGCTTAGAGCATACAAACAATTAATTGCTAAATACAAATTTAGCTTTGCCTCTTCCTCTTTAGCAAGAATTACCCATGAAAATGGCAGAAACAGTCTCTTCTATGCAAGTCTCAAGGGATTTCTTTTTTTTATTATTTTCTTAATAAATACAGTATTCTTAAGTGGATATAACTGTCTCTCACTGTAGAAGTGTTGGGGGAATAAAACAGCATAACACAGGCTTATATTATTTTTTGTCTTTCTTGTGTTTGAAATACTGCTTGGGTTTTGATGCCTGGAAACTTTTATTACCATCTCTGCCATGGATTGACTGCTGGCAGACAAACAAAATTTTTCTCCCAATATTTAATCTTTCCCTGCCTTCTGTTTCACCTCACTTTGCCTTTGTGATGAGGATGAACTTTGAGTCACCCAGACTATTCCCTCATACCCTCTTGGCTTGTTTCTCAATTATTCAGTATTACTAGGGGATTTTTCACCTGCTTCCCCTTTTCACTTTCCACATCTTTCAGTGTTCTGAGTTTCATTTTGTATTTTGGTGTCTTTGGCATTGGTACCTAGAGTGAGATATGTGGCTGTCTGAGGCATGTGCCACAGGCAGGTAGTAGAGCCCATCCCTGTATATCACTCCATGTTTGCAGTCTCTTCTTGAGTCTTCTGCAAGCGCTCGAGATGCTGCTCAGGACCCTAAAATCATGTCCTCTAAAGGCATATGAATGCAGGCACACAAAACTGTCTGGTTTAAAACATAACCAAGGAGATTAAAGTGAAGGCATTCCCATAATGAACTCAGTGGAATGGAGCTGGATAAACCCTTGTAAATGTACCTGATTTTCATCTGTCTCTCTGCTAAAACTGCAGCTATTCTGTGTTCCTTGTGCCATATCTATATTTTATCTTTTCTTTTGTCCTGTCCTTAGTGCTGTCAGAGTCTGCCTTCGCGTGGAACCTTGGGATAGTCAGACTTTGGGGTGTAATTTGCACACATGACGAATGGAGGGCCAAATTTAACCACAGTCTTCCTAATGGCTTCTAATTTTGTTGGTTTTAAAAAGGCTGGGGGAATGTTCCATTACTGTAGCACCTCAGCTTCTCCTACAGTGCTATAGACTTTGTAAAATGGTGGTTTACTAGGGAAAGGGCACTTTTTCTGAAATGCATGTATTTTCCAAACAGTTTAAGCAGAGTACTTGTATTGAATGCTAACTTCTGTTTAAGAGCTTGATTACTGAATAGCTAGCCATGTTTTTTTAATAAAGTTACTATTTCTTTTTCTCATGAAGTCACAGATTGCCTTGTTCCACATGTTGAAGATGCAGAGGTTCATAACAAGACATACAGGACTGGCGATAAGTTAATAATCAGCTGTCATGAAGGATTCCAGATCCGTTACCCTGACTTAGACAACATGGTTTCCATATGTCAAGACGATGGAACATGGGATAACCTACCCATATGTCAAGGTTTAGTACTCCAGCACGTCCTGTTTTATAGCTCATGCATCTTGTGATAGTTTGCCAATATTTTTTTCCTACAGTTGTAACAATGTCAGTGATCTGATAAGCTCCACAGTGCAGTGTTTGAGTAGTGCTGATGCTAAGATTTTTTTGATTTCCCTTCCCCTTTGCTTACTGCAGGAAAGATATTGCTTCCTAAACATTCCCATGCTTAAACTACTACTTTAAATACTGCTTTTTTGTTTGCAAAGCTCAACACAGATACACTGCATCAAAAAGTAAAAAAAAGAAAACCTAAGTAACCAGTCAGAAGTTCTGTGGGCATCTTGCATTTTTTTCACCAATTAATTTGTGAAAAAAATTAAGCTTCTACCTGCACTTTATCTTCCTTTAGCTTGTGCAGAAGGCAGGGGAAGAGGAGAGAAACTGGAACCTGTTCTTCTGTCAGAGTTTTCAGCAGAGCTGTTGATTAGATTCACAGTCTGTTAAACCTTTACACATTAACTGAAAATTCAGGGATGATTTTGGCCACAAAAACCATTAACCATAGAACTAGAAATATCACCAGCATGGGATCCCATCTCAGCTTAGACTGTGAGAAATGGCTGGGGGTAAGCCAGCTTTAGTGAATGAAAATTCAATAACCCTGGGCTCCCTTTCCCCTCACATTTCTAATAAGCACGTCCAAGTACCACTGACTCCGCCTTAACCAAGTCACGTCCTGGTAACAAGCTTGGCCCACTGAACAGGAGTGAGAGATTCTAACTGAGGAGCAGACTGGGTTAGTCCCAACTTTCCTCAAAGCCATCTGTCACCTAGCAGAGCTTACACTTCTCTGTAGGCACCTAATTACACTGTCACACAATTGGCAGTCGGGCAGGCAGGCAGGGGAGCTGGGACACTTCTCAGGAGCGATAGCACATCAGAGTGTCCCCCAAGATCCTGCCTTCTATGACTGTGGCAGGAACTTAGACACACTACCAGGCTAGCTCAGCATCTTAGATGCACATATTGTATCTGAACAGGCCTAACAGCAAAGGGGAGGTTTTGCAAAACCATAGCAAAGCAGATGCCAGTTTTGGTATCTTATCAGCCATGGCATCACGTGTGGCAGTATGAAGGGTACAGCCCCCTCTGTGAGGGTGCACCTCACCTCTAGTTTAGGTAGATTAAGACTCTTGAAGTAGGGGGAAATGAAAGCTTAAAAGATTGATTTGCAGATGCTGTATTTGCCAAATATCCAGGTGCAAACTTTGTGACAAGCAATATTTACAGAGTAAGCAGAAGCACCCCAAATACCCCTTAGCTTGTTATTTCTGCTGCTGTGTTTACACTGTGAAACACAAGCAAGTGCTCAATAGTCAATATTAATTGCTTTTCAAAATCAAAGCAGCCCTAATAAAAGTTAAGAAATCAATTACACAAGACTCAACTGCTGTTGATTACCAGGCAGGCAGAGAATAGGCAGTTCAGATTCAAGACCCTGCCACATTTTGCCAGATTCCACAAAGCTACTGCAGAATTCCAGAATTTTCTTTGTGCCATGTCAGGCACTGGTAAGCTCTAAGCCACTTGTCTGCTTGCTCTAGGTAGGCTGTCAGTTACATTTCTACGGCCCTTTCATTACAAAATCCAGGGGAGTCTGATGATACTAAGATGCCATTTCTTCCCCTGCCAGAGCAGTGGGGAAAGATTATAGTGTTTAAGAATCTAACCTCTACTTTTGCCATGAGATAATAATATTAATTACTGGTCTGGAATGACGTTATTTAGCAAAAAAATGTCAAAATGAAGTTTTTCAAGCAGCTTGACTAGTTTGGAGACTTAGGAATTTTCACAAATGCTTGGCTGTCATACAAATTCAAATAAACCTCTGTTCTGCATGACCAGGAACATAATGAGCATTAAAATTCTGAGCCAGCAGGACCAAATTTTCCCTGATACAGTTCAGAGAAAAGTAAGCTTGGTCTTGCTTGGGCAGTCTGTGCTCTTTTCGTCCCACTGGGTGCTGCTTATGTCGTCCTGCTTGATGGGCTGCTCAGTTTGCAGGAATTAGTGTGTTGTGTGGGGGGCATTCTTGATCAGGGTAGAAGCAGCAGCCAGCAGATAGGATGCTTGAAGCTTTATTTGAGCTGAGCATAATCAGCTGCTTGAACAGCTATCAAAATCTTTGCTCTGGTGGTACAGCATGCTGCAAAAAGCTTTCAAGATTTTTCTTTCATTTTCTCTTTGGGTTTGTTCCTCTCCCTCAAAAGATCATTGCAAGGAAATGGCTGCTTGAAATGCTGCTGAGGCTTTTTGTTTTAAATGCCAGATCCCTACAAGAAGTTCTCAGACTGATTTTTGTTCCTCCTCTAGCTTAAAATTATGGGAGTCCTATGAACATCCTTCACAAATTCCTAGTAGTGGCAAGAGACCTATTTATGGACAGCCATAATGCAGCTTCCATTAGTCACATAATTTCAAAATACTATTTTCCATGCCATGATTACTAGTCATCTTTTCTCCACATTATTGCAAATAAAAATTAAACGGTATCAAGTATTACCCAGAGGGTCATTTCTAGGGCCACGAGGAATGACATGTTACAAAGTCATGCCACCTGTTACACTCACTGCTCTTTGTTGCCCCAAATTTGTTTGCTGACCATTTAACTGTCACTGCTCAGTACCAGCTTGATGCAAATCCCTCAGGAGTAATTCCAGAAGAAGAACTGGAACATAGTCTCTGATTCTGACTACATTTACAATTTCTGATCATCACAGGTGCCTTAACTTTCTGATAACCTAGTCTGAGCCCTCGCTCAATGTTTATCATGGGACTGCTCCTAGAAGCCATGTCTCTTTGGACTTTCCCAGACTAGAATTTCAAAGTCATTAATTCTGCCTGCAAATCTTTTACAGTTGCATGCGCTTTGTCACAGGAGCGGTTTTAATATTTAAGAGGGTTTACATGCCTGTCACTTTTAGGAGGAGGAATAAAACTCACCATTTATATAAATGGCAATCTTCATTTATTAAAGATTCTACCTCAGAAAGAAATTGCCATCTGCTGAAACGGTGAATGTTTGTTAAACAAAATACTGTCAGTTTCCGAAAACCTTTCCTGAATTTGTTGGGAGCGAAGCCCACGCTAGCAAAGCGTGTGGGCTAAACAACAAAAGGGTTTGAAACAGGATAATGAGGAAGATATATCTGAGGGAGATCATGCAGACATGCCATTCGTAGTGGAGAGGATGAAAAATATCACACTCCTCAATTTAGAAACTGTAACTGAGATGCCTGAAGATGACTGAGATAAGCACTTGATAATAAAAGAAACCTCCTTCTTCTTAATTTGCAGGTTGCCTGAGGCCATTGGTTCTTCCTCATAGTTACATTAACATATCTGAGTTTGGGGCCTCCTTCCCCGTAGGAACGGTGGTGTATTATCAGTGCTTTCCTGGATATAAACTAGAAGGGGCAGAGATCCTTGAGTGCATGTATAACCTTATCTGGTCAGAAAGCCCACCTAGGTGCCTTGATGTGGAAGGTAAATGTCTTACTGTTTGTTTATCTTTCCAGTTTGCAAGATCTGCATGCTCTCCGTGATTTTACCTCAGGACTGCAGCCAGAGTTCCGCTCTTGCTGATGTTTCCACTGGCTGTGCAGAGCCTGTGTGGGTTCTGCAGTGTGCAGCCTGCTCTGCTTGGCTGCACCCTCAGCTCTTGGTGTTCCCTAAGTAGTGTTTGCTCCTGCAGTGTCCCAAGTGCAAGAGGGAAAGCTCCTAATGATTGCTTTGCCTTTAAAATGCCAACTCTCTGCTGCTTTTCTGATCAGAACGCTGAAGAGGTTACATAACTCGCCTTCCTGTGCAGATGGTCAGAGCTCCTACACATATGGATAGATTTCCATGATCAGCTAAAAAATACCAGACAGAAGCTCTTAGTTTGGGCTGTGCCAGCTGCAGTCATTACTCAGTGCCACACGGTGCTGCACACTCGAGTATTCTCTGTCTCTCGTAGTAGTCAAGCCTTAAAGAAGGATTGACAACCAAAACTGAGTTAATTCATTGATGAGGAACATAAAAACCATTCAGTGTGAAACAGGTAGATCCTACAGAGCCAAAAAGAATAATTTGTGACTAGAGCTGGGATGGAGGGTGTTGTAGTGCATTTGTATTTGCATCCCAGACATTAAACACAGTGATATTGGATGGATTGCTCCATACATTGCCAAACCTACATAAACTACCCTCCTCCATCTTCACATCTTGAATGAAACATCCTAGGGAGTCATGAGAATCCAAATACATCCTCAGCATTTCATTTCCCTAAAAACCCTAAATTTTTATTCTATTTCAAGCCTGTAAGGAAGCTCTCTATATGTAGAATTTAGCTAAAAGCAATTAGAGTAATTCATATGTGATTCTTATGTCACTGAACTAAATGCTAAGCAGTCTGGAAGTGCAAATATTTGCCAAAAGCATCAACAAAGTGATAAACTGCACAAAAAAAAATTAAATTATCCTTATTTTTAGCTGACAATTCAAGTTCCAAAATTCAAAAATGCCTTTGCAATTTTGGAATGACAAAACAAGATGAATTTTTTTTTGTTTGTTTATTTAGCTCACCATGAAAAATTCTCAATCAGCTCTATGTAAGCCATTTTTGGAAGGCTTGTTTGTTGTTGTTTATAGCATGGAAAACACATTAAAAATCAGAAGGGCCCTGTTAGGCTTAATCCAAACAATATAAATGATTTGATAAAAATGACAGATCTTCAGTTAGAAAGATAAGAGCATGAAACTCAAGTGTGTGAAGCAGAAAAAGTTGTGTCTTACTGTCACTTAACACAGGTGAGCATCCCAGCTGCTATCAAAATACCTGAGAAAACTCATGTGCTCATTGTTTCTTGCTTGTATTATAAAGTCATAGAGAGGCTCTTTTTCTTGGTCATTTAAATCATGAGGCAAGAACATCTGCCCTGACAGTTCCACATTTTAAATTACACGTCATATGTTATCATCCCCACTCAACTATGATGATCTGTGATGGAGGGGATCAGCGTGTGCCAGACTCTGGGCGATTTTGATTCAGCCTCCCTTTGAATCACTTTCTTACTGCTCTCTTTAAATGCCAAAACTTTCCATGGTGGTTTCACGTGAGCATCCCATCAGTGCATTTGTTAAGTGAACCACAGGAGACCAAATCTGGAGCACAACAGTTGCAAGAGCTGGTTCTGCTTGGCTTTGGGGGAGAAGAGACAGCTTCCAGCAGCACACTAAAAGGTCACTCCTGACAGCTCCCCTTGTGAGCTCTGCTGTAGGCTGCTTCAGCAGGTGTGCAGTGATCTGCAGAATGAATCCAGATAGGGTAAATCAACTCGAGATGCCCTTGTTTGAAAGTGCTTGTTTGAGTGATTTATGCAAGGAGTGCCAGTCTCCAGGAATCTTGTTACAATCCACTACTCTTAATTAGTGGACAAAATTCCTTCCCTGCATATTTTTTTATTCTCCACCTTGCATTCCAATGTCAAGCTCATTTTTCAGCATTCCTTTTATGTTTGCGGTGTAATCTCACCAAGCAGTATTTTTCACAGAGGAAATCTGCAAATAACAAATTAATTCCGTTTATTTCTTTCCATGTTCAATTAAAAATGTAGTGTAATGACATTTCCTGCTCAGTATTTTAATATGGTAATGATTAAAAGCAAATGACTGCTAGGAAGCTGTAGCAAACCATTTGAGAGCTTTTATCCTCCTATAAACAATGCTGCTTACAACTTCCTCATTTAGATGTATGTTCTAGTCAAAGCCTCCACAGAAGGGATTTCCTAAATTTGTGTGTAGTCACAAAAATACTTTCCATCAATCTGGTGAATTTTCTCCTCTTTGTTAGGGCAAATAAATTCTGAATGAAGGTTTGTAGCTCTGTTTAAATAGAAGGTCACACCAGGGACCATGCAGCTCCTATTGCACATCAGGCTTCCTGAGGCTTCCCAGCCTTACCCTCAGTACTGGTGAGCACGGAGCTTCCACCAGCTCGGGTGAGAGACTAGTTTTTGCCGTTAGGGAAGGGATTTTTTTTTTAAGTGAAATCAATGCTGCTTTAGTCAGAGCAGAGCATAAAAACTGTGTCACCTGGCACTGAAGTGCAGCCAGCAGTGCAGAGCTGAGCAGTGACTGCTCAGAAACAGCTGCCTCTGGCCAGGGCAGTGCTTATGGCTCTGGCAAAAAAGGATGCCTCTAGCTCTGATCCAAGTGTTCCCTGGTACGAGATTCTCTTCTTAAATGCTTGTACCTTTGCCAGATTTAAAACATTTGGATTGATTTTTGAGTGTCTGCCTCAAGCTGAATTATTTGTGTGGCTTCAGTTGAAATGGCTTAGGGATATCAGAGGACAGTAAAGGAAACGGTGTTGTTTTACCAGTTCTAGAAAATTTTACAGTCATTTAGAGGATAAGATGAAGCATCTTCACATTGAATTTTCTTCTTCTTTAACTTTCTTAATTTCCTTTTTTTTTTCCTAGTGGACTTCCACAACTATGCAGAAACTTTTAAAACCATCTTTTGTACTGAAACTCAATAGACACTTCCAGGAAAATTGAAGGAAAATGGGCTTTGGGTTTCTTAATATGATTTTTAAATTACCAATTTAGGGTTAATTATCCATCTGTAGAAACTGATGTAAGTTAGTGATTGCCTTCTGTAAAATCTGGTATGCAAAACATGGGTGCAGAATTAATGAGTGAAGAATACCACAGGGGGTATAAATATTAATTGTAAAATAAATCAAATGGCTTCCAAAAACATCAGTGGCAAACAAACACTTGAAAACATACCTGTATGGAATTCTGTGAAATGAAACATTTAAAACTAGGAAATGTTTATGATAGGGTACTTTAAAGTGAATTAAGATATTACACAGGATTTTGAGAAAAAACAAACTAACAAAAAAACCTCAAAAACGCTGAACCCAAGAAACCCCAAACCAAACTGAAAAAAGAAACCTTGGCCATGAGTACTTTGGGAACATGATCTGCATATGATTACATTCCTTGCCATCTGGAATCTGTATTTTAATTTTTCATGCCCTCTGGAAATCTTCCAAGGAGATGTAAAGAATAGTTCTTATAAAGAACTGGGTGGGGAGTGGCAGGGGAATCAGATAAAGAGAGGAAGGGCTGGGAGAATTTGATTATAGTGCCAGAAGATAAAGCAGTTGTATGGATAGTGTCATTGGGAATTCCCAGCTTTGTATTTAAGAGTAAAAAGGAAAACAGGTTGATTCAATTTGCAAACAATAGGCATGATCCTGTTATCCATAATGTCTTGTTTCAGCATCATCCCAGCTGAACAGAAAAGCTGGTCTTGCAAGAAATCAAATATATTGCAATATCAAAACTTAGAATTTTGCTTTCTGGGACCAGCAGATTCTCTAGCTGAGGTTGAACTTGAAAGAAGATAAAATATAAAATTTCAAATTTTTGTAGGTAGATTTAAATTTAAAATGAAAGAAACATGAGGAATAGACTTCAAAGAGGAGATTCAATAAACAGAAGAGAGTAAAAACACAGAAAAAACCTGAAGGTATTTCTGAACTCTGGAATATAAAACCACGTCATTGTGAGGGTAGATGAAAAGATACAAAGCCAAGCAACCATAAAGGTACTGACAGCATTCTGAAAATTATAGGAACTGTGGAAGAAAGATAGGAGAAGGAAGGAATTAAGAAAATTGGCAACAAAGCCAGAAATGCAAGGGAACCCAACCCCCCCTTACCTGGGCACCAGGACATTTCTGGAGAATAAAAGGGAGTTAACCAGATGAAAATCAAAACCCACAAAGTATGCTGCAGAGAAAAAAAATACTCTGGGAAGACAGGTCAGAATACAGAACAGAGCTTTAAATTTTTTCTTCTTATAGGCTTGGGGACAGACACTGATAGGGGCTGATAATACTGACTTAGACCCTAGAAAGTAAAGGGTATGACAGAAGAGGGTGATATTACAGATGAAATGTCATAGCCTTGTAATAGTTCAAAACAAAACAGCTGAAACTTTGTAACCAGGTTTGTGCAGGACACTTTGAAGGAAAGCATCACAAATCTACATTCTTCCGTAACAATTCCTCACATCTGGAACAGTGATTGACACCGAGCTGTCCATCTGATAAACCAGGTGCTTAAAATCTTTTAAATTCTTGAAGGAACACAGGGCAACACTGAGAAAAAAAGGATAGAAGTCAGCCTGTAATCAGTTATGTTCAGGAGACGGGGTGAAGTAAGCAATCCTAAGCCTGAGATGTTATACAGTGGTACAAATGGATTTCTCTCTGTGTTTCTCTTCTGACTTTGAGAAGGTTTTAGATAAATTCCAACATGACAGACTGATGTGTATCCTCAGGGATGATAATGTTGATGCAGCACATCTCCAACAGACAGAAGTCCTGTAGAGGGAGCAGAGGGCAGCAATATGAGCAAGTTATGAAACACTGTGATATTGAGAAATTAGGTGAGGTGGATACCAGGATTCTGTTTTAGCTTTGCACCTACTCAGCTTGCAGGCAGGAGGGAGAATAAATTAAATATTGCTCAACTGCCAAAGAGATCATCCAGGTTAACTGAGTTAATGTTAACACAGGACATATTGATAGCCTGCTTTTTAATAGCTCTGACTACAGTGCTATTTCACTGCCTACAGCAAAATGTGTGACTCAGAACCAGCAGTAAATGCTCAAACAGCAGCAGACAACCATATACCTAAGGACCTTTACTAGGGCAACACCTTTATGTCAGTGACACCTTCAGCCTGATACCCAGAGGATGAAACAGGCTGACAGTGTCTCACCCTGGGGGTGCTTGTTGTGAAAAGCAAGCATGATGAGGAAGTTTAAGAGTATATTTCGCTTTAGGAAACGTCATTCATTAACTCTGCTTGTTTCTGCATTGTAGACAGTTGATTCATTCATCACCCAGGAGTGCAGAAATTATATGCACCCATGTATGAGTGTGGAAGGTGAACACTTTAATTTGGAATATCTGGATTTTTGTGCTGTTATGCTGAACTTGATCTGTTACCCACAGCTGAAGAGGTGTGGAAAAGAACTGAATTCAAAAGGAGCACAGAGACATGAAATACTAGACAGAGAAGTCAAGTTATGCTGCTAAACAGTCATCCAATCTCTTAACTCCAGTAATTGTATTGCAAAGTGAAACATGAAGGAAAATAGTCCAAATCCAAGACAGAATGGACACACAACAAAGTGGGCTTTTTGCAGCTCTTGTTGCAAGGGACGGAGGATTTACAGAACAGGCTCCAAGTCAAAGACACTGAAGACCATAAATAGAATTATATTTCTAAGTGACTGCTCCTTTTTTGCATTGCAGAAATATTCTTTGATTTTGGCTGGGATTGAAATAAATGTCTTCTCCACTGTTCATAGCTTTTCAAGAAAGCAACAGAATAACATCTTATAATCTGTTTCTTTCATGTCTTTGGTATTGCTTGTTGCACAGGACTGTCACAGTAAATCACTGTTTCACACTGGCTATATCACCTCCGTACCTTTCAGACACTCCTTACCATTTCCAGAATCAGCTAGACATCCCAGCTTGTTCATGGAGCCATAATTTCTGCCCTGAAGTTCCATATTAGCTGCCAGATGCATGTAGTGTTTTATCCACAGTGCTTTAAATATGCTGTGAGTTAAGTGGGGGAAAGCAGGCAAAAATTCTTCCTGAGGGCTGTTTTAGGATATTTATCTTTAACTGTATCTGACAAGGCTGCTGGGAAGGGAAAATAACACATTGCCTACCTTGAAATCAAACCTCTCTGTGTTTTACGGACATGTTTGTTAAATTTGGCCACACAGTGCACTCACAGAACATCTTCCACAAATGGAGGAACTGTAGCTATGGGCTTTGTGCATCAGGAAGTCTACTCACTTGCTCATTTCCAGAGACAAAACCCAATATTCAAAGGGTGGCACTTTCACCAACCAGTGTAGGCAGGCACTTGGGAACTGAACATAAATACCAGAAACCAACACTCCTCCATGCCTTCCTGGTCTTGTAAGATGGTTTGAGAAATTACAGCGCTAAGATCATATGCTGGTTGTCCCCCCCACTGTTTTTTGTTTTTTGTTGTTTTTTGTTTTTTGTTTTTTTTTCTTGTAGCTCTCCATTTGGAATGGGACCTTGTGTTTTTTCCTTCCTTATGTGGTATAGCTTGATTTCCTCAGCTTCAGCTAAGCCCTGGATTACAGCTTGTCTATTCCAGCATTCCTTGTCTCCACCAGTCCCTGATGATGGGTGTAGGTAACCCCACACACACTCAAGGGATTCTTGCTTATAACAAAGAAGAAAAAAACTACTCAAAAAAGAGGGATTAAAGTAACATAAAAACCCACTGATACTTCCAGCTTTCAGTGAGCACTGGCATTTTCAGACATTCCTGACAGGAGCCTTTGGCTGTCTGGTTTTCTTAGCCAGCTTCCTGACTGCTCTCTCCCCTCCATTATACTTCTAAGTACTTTGACCTTTTCCAGTCCTCAGGTTATCCTGGGGTGCCTGTCAAACACCCAAGCCTTGACTGGTTTTTTGAGTTTTCTAATTCCTCCCTGCAAAGTGTCTGTGTAGTTCCCAGCATCTGTTTCTCAAAGTCCTAAAAAGACCATTGCTGATTGTAAAGCCATTCGCTCATGAGGGAAGGAAGAAACAAAACTCGAAGCAAGTGATGAAGAAAGCCAGAATTGCTTGCTGTGAATGAGACCACAGTGCTCCAAGCACTCACATGTTAATAAGGAATATAAATATTTCCTTAAATATAATTGTGGGCCATTTGTTAAAAGAAGTCCTGGCTCTCCAGCTGCAAACTTGTCATCAATTTTTTGTACTTTAAATGAAACTTTCATTGTTCAACTTATGATTTATAGGAAGAAGATCACTTGGGGTGTGCTTCATCCTGTATTTGTTATGAAATGCATTTGAAACTAAAGACTTCAGCATTTATATCAGTGTTTCACAGGATACTGTGCTGGGAAGGGCAGAGTTGTTGAGGTTGCGTGTGAATTTGGCATGATGCTCCTGTAGGAGCTCAACTGACTGGAACTGCAGAACCTGCTGTGTAATTTGCAGTTCCAGGAAGGAAGTGTGTACCATAAGTAATTGTAAAACACTGTCTGTTTCCATTTTGGAACCAGCTAATATTACATTATTATTAAAACATGTTTGAAACTAGTTTTATACTGTTTCATGCAATTCTCAGTGAGATGGTGCTTGTCAAAGCTAGATCAGAGAAGCAGTTTTTCTTAAAACAATTATTCAATTTATTTCACACTCTGTAGAAGGTGTGAAGTTCTTCTCACTGTGTGCACATTGAAAGGCTTACCTCAGTGTCAAAGCTGGGTCAGAATTACCCTGGGGTGATTTTCTAGGGGTACAGCCAGCAGTCTGGAGCCAGGAGACCTGGGGAGTGTTCCTGGCTTCTTGAACGTTGACTTGCTGAGTGGTTGAGAAGAAATTGCTTACCTGTTAGGTGTCTTTTCAGGAGAAAACTTCTAAGTGGCATTGTGAGGGTTAAGTAATCAAGAAAGGTTAAGAATGAAAAGAATTTGGATATTAGTGGCTAAGAATACAATATTATTAACAATTCTTGCTCTAGGCCTTCAAGAAATAAATTCTCTGGCAACTTGAGAGTTCAAAGTAAGCATCTTGTATCTTCATTACTTTACATCTTCAGTCAGACTTAAATAGGATTTACTTCTTATATGAGTGCTCAGTTATTTCCTCCAAAATTTCTATTTTGTTATTACTCTTGGTGCTATTGTTTTGCTGTGGGAATGAGTAATCAGAAAAGTTCCTGAAAGCACGGTATCACTTACAGAACAAAAATTCAACAGCCTCCAAGTTTGTTCCAGTACAGCAATAATAGGCACCAAGTCTCCCTTCATGCCAGCAGCATTTCTTGTAGGAATGTTTCATTAGGATATTGTTATGTTGATGTTCACAATAAATTAAAATTTACTCCAGTAATGCTTCCTGTTCTGCTTACACTCCTGAAGAATATCACTAAAGAAAGTCTCATTAAGCAGCTGTTCTTAGAATTAGATGTTTTGACAGGGCTTATTTTAAAGCAACTGGATTTGCTATTTCCTTCCTTTTACAAACCTCCAGATTTCTTCTTCAAGCTTTTGATTGGATATGAGCAGTTAAGTCCAGTAGTTTTTCTTCCATCCTACTTAGAATACTGGGCATTTTGATGGGAATTTTTGTTTTGCTATTTTGGAACTAAAATACATTGGGTTTTTTACATTTCTGTAAACTGAAATCTAAGTATAGAATAGAAAAATCCCTTTTTTAGTATTCAAAGTGCAGAATTAATTTCCTCAGGCTATATACTGTGCAGCACAGGTGTGATTCATTTGCTGGTAATACCTCTGGAAATGGACGGGTCTGTCAGGTCAGCTGGACAGGAATTCTTATGACTATGAAAGAAAAACTTCTTGATTGATGATTTATTTTATTCTGAAGGTATGAAGGGTGATGGCACTGAGGGAACCAAGAAGCCAGGTTTATTAGCCCAGTGTTCATAAAAAAGAAAGAAAAGAAAGAAACATAATCTTTATCTTCTCTGTTCCTGTAAAAAATGCAGTTTTCTGACCTTGCTTCCCTAAGCACATGTTTGTACAGAGGCGTGTGTGGAAAAGGATCCCTCCTTAGGCCCCAGAAGCCAGCCAGTAAAGCTCCAGGTGGGGACCTGGCCACCCTCCATGGGCAGGGTCAGACCTGCTGGGACATACACAGCCATGGTCTCGTGGAGTAAGGGACAGATTGAATTAAACACTGGTTGGGATGTGGTGGCCAGTGACATCTGTCCAGATTTCTGGTGATAATTAGTGTACAAAAATGACTAGTGAGGGTCAGGAGGAACCCTTGCTCTCTTCCAGTTTGGGAGCAAAGCAGACAGTGTCTCCCCCTCTCAGATGATCCTCTGAGTGAGACACACCAGCATTTTCCTGCACAGTGGAACTGGCAGGTTTTTATCTGTGTTTTTCTCATCTGGAAGTTTCATCTTAATCTGTTCTCACTCTTTGCATAGCAAGCAGGCATTCACAATGTGCTTGGAAGAAGAGTTATTCTTTATAGGGTGCAAATGTCTCTAATCCTCTCCATCCCTGTGTCAAACAGAAATGCCTGGCCTTACACTGGGGGTTTTCTGCTAACCCAGCTAACCAAGAAATTAATGTCCTACACCAAAGGTGAACTAGTAGCTTGAGACAAATAATCACAGGTGAAAAATAAAAATAGGCTTGCTTGTTCCTATCCCTTTTTTTTTTTAAATAAGTAAGTGTACTTCATGACATTTTTGCTTTTAGTTTTTGGCTCACATAAAAAACGCTGGGCAAAACCTGAGTGATTTATCACCTGTCTACTTTGACCACAGACTAAAATCACTAGCCTTTGAATGTTGTCTAAAAAACGGGTTTTGAGCAGTGCAAATATCTGTAACTCCACTGTTATCTCTCTACCACCGGCTTTTAAAAAGTCATGCAACATCTTTATTCTGTGCCGTCGATGTTAATTGAGAATATGTTAATGCCAAAAAAATCTTCCCTCCCTCCTCCAGTTCCAGTGTCAACATTGCAGAATTACTGCAGCATCCTCTGGGCAGAGTTTAAAAAGCTTCTTGACCATAATGGGTAGGAAAAACCACTGAGTGAACCTCATTAATTCCTCAGGTGCCCTCAGCCTGTGCCCCCCTCGCCTGGCTCTGCTCCAGGCCACAGTGTCACACTGCTGGTAACACAAGGCTCAGCTCCTCAGGTTTTAAGCTCTTCTTGTTAGTGTTAGTCCTTCATTAAAATCAGCCAGAGCAGAAAGCTGATCTCAGAGGAGAGCCCTCAGCTCCAGCAGCTCCTAGGAGCAGGCAGGGAAGTCCACCAAATCAAATCAGGAATTCTTCCCTTCAGCTTCCCTGAGTAACAGGACTCTTGAGCATCCAGCAAGGGATTTGTTTGCCATATAAACACAATTGCTCTTTCTTTTTGATGAATGATTCAACTTTTCAGCTGAGAATGCTGAGCTATAAAGTTCCTGTAAATCCCCTTTCAGTCTGTGGCCAATTGCTGTACAAAGACAGATCCAGAGACCCGGGATCACCAGCTGCAGAACCACCAGCAGACACTGTTTGAATTATGTCCATCCCTCTGCCAAGCTCCAAAGTTAAGGACACAGGCATGTGGTATTTTAACGCTGGTCATCAAAAAATACTACTGGATTATCCATGCTGGATGTTGTAATTAGAGCATTAAAGTCTCCAAAGGCTTAAAAAGTGAAGATGCTGAAAGCTATTGGTAGTAAAGATTCAGTATAATATTTAAGAACAGCACTTAGGGCTTTTTTCCATCTGTGAGAACTTTCTGAAGTAGAATTCCCTTGTTTCTGTGATTATTTTGCATACTGCTATTGGCTTTGGCAGTGAAAATGTACTTGTCAGATATGCTTTTATTGTAATCAGTTTATGACTATTTTCATTACGTGAGTTTGATGCATTTGCCTGAAGTCCATGGCCTGTAATTTCCAAATACAATTAGGGTTCATCACCAGGAATGCTAGAATTTTAATTTTCCTAAGAAACTTCAGTGGCCTTAGGTTTGTCACCTCAGTTTCCCTCCATATTTGATCTGGCACATTCCTCAAATCCATGTAACCAGTTTCATGCACTGGCATCTGGCATAAGTAAGGGTTCAGACCCTATGAGGTGACTGGCTCTGCACTAAAAATTTTCTGTCCAGGAGACCCAAGAGAGTTCAGCCGCCCTACAGACTTTCATAATCTTTCTTTTCTATGATAAAAACCAAGGCCACTTGCTGGCTGTCCTTCCAGTGGCTTTAAAGGAACTTGGATCAGGATGACCATGGGAATGAAGTGAGTTGAGAAAAGGACTGAGTGTACTGCCTAGAGCTCAAAGTGAGTTCATTTAGGGTTGTTTGTGATGTATCTTTGACTCGATTTGTGAAAAGAGGCTTTGAAGCTGAGTGCTACAGACTGTAGGTGGGGCCAGTTTGCCCATGGAAGTGTTGAAGGGATCCTGAAGCTGGTTGAACACAAAGTTCACAGGAGGTGGTGAGTGATACTCCAAGTGAGTTAGAATCCCTGGCTCTTGCAGTCCAGTCGACATAAGAATGAAGCCCTCTTTCAGCTGAGCTAAAAGCCCTCAGTCTCAAACCTCTTCCATTGCATCTGCTGGTTCCCAGAGTTTCTTGCAGGAGCTGTTGGCAGGTATGACCCCGTAAACCTTGACTAATTCATGACTAATACTTGACAGGGCAATAAAAAATTGTTTGCAGGAATTTCCAGGCAGCACCAATACACAGGCATTTCCCTTGAAATATGGATGTGTCCATGGAAGAGGTGGCACTCTTTTTAGTACTGGGCCCATATCCTACACAAAGAGTGATACTCTCATTTTTGGGTGTTATAAAATACACCTCCATTTGTAAACAGACTGACAGCTCCATATCTGCGTTGTCCCCACAGTGTAAAGCTTTAAATCTGCTTGGAAATATGTCATTCCTGAGCTGACCCACATTGCTAGCATGCCAGCTTTGAGGGATTTTTCTATTCAGCAGGCTGCTTTGGCTCTCAATGACATTAAGAGGTTAGGGATGATGTAGCAGCTACATTCCTGGAGGGGAAAATTTGTTTCTCTGAGTGTTGCTCTTTGTGATAAGGTGTGCTCTACTTCCTCATTGCTAGAAAGGTTGTGAGCACCTACACATCTCTTGTGCACTGCCAGAGCTTGGCAAAATTCAGTTGCAGAGGAGCCTAAATTGTTCTCTTCCTTTGTTCTCATGCCCTAAGCATAGGTAATAAAAATATATCAGGTTTCCTTATGGTAGGGCAGGATCATGGCTTTCACTGATCATTTTATTTTTAATACAAGAATTATTAATAGGTGCTTTGCTACTATTTCAGTCTGACAACCTCACCCTAATCTTAAGAAAATTGTTTTCAATCTTGAGTTGACTTCCCAATGAAGTATTCCTCTTTCTTGTGGGCCCAGAGACTTTGGAAAGTGTGCAGAGCATT
This sequence comes from Cettia cetti, assembly GCA_013401135.1. NCBI lineage: Eukaryota > Metazoa > Chordata > Aves > Passeriformes > Sylviidae > Cettia > Cettia cetti. Next base: position 12,662 of record VZUI01038533.1, on the reverse strand, counting down.
GAGGATGTGAATTTTTATGTGAATTACTTACTCTGATTTCAAGTTAATATTAAGTCTTGCCAGTGAAAATGCAAACAAAACCACGTCTCCAGAGGATGGGGAATAGACATTGCTGCACATCGTAATCAGCCTCTCTTGAAGATTCATTTAATATCTTGTGTATTTTTTTTATGAAATGCATTATTCATGTAACAAGATTCACAGGGAGAAGCAGCTGAATCGTAATTTCTGGGAAGATTCTTCTTCCAAGAGATGTCATTTTCATTATTTAAATCAGTGCAGTAGGTCTTGCCTGCATGAGAGAGGCTGAAATGAAGGGAAGGGCCTGTAGATGGGGCACTGAGCCAGATGGGAACTGCCTCTGAAGGGAAATAAAAGCAGCCATCCAGGAACTGAAGCCCCTTTTGGGTCAGTATGCAGTCATTTGAAACATCATTACACTTTGTAAGGGTTTTTTTTGCCCTGTGCTAGAAGCATTTAAGAAAGCAGTAATCAACCAACACTTACATAGTGGAAAAATTTCCCCTCTTGTAAAAATACTGCTTGTGAGCTGCTTTCCCCACTGCTGTTTTCCAGAGTGCTCCCTCAGTTCCCCATGAAGTTCCTCTGTCTGGGCTGTCATTTCAGGGCCTACAGGAAAAGTCCCACATGCTTATATTGCAATTCTCTCTTGTTTACCTAACCCTAAGTAAACCACTCCACTTAATTAATGCAGGCTCAGCCTCTGCTATATTTAAGACCTCGCTCCCCCAGTGGTCCCACTGAGATCAGTCAGGCTGTTCAGAAATAACAAAACACAAATACCACTGGTGGACTTTAAGCTCAACTTAATAAAATTACAGTGATACAGACTGCACATGCTTAAGCAACACTAGGTCCTTTGCATCTCTTGCAGCACTGCTGATGGCAAACTTATTTTTAAAAGGAATTTAATTAATGCATATAACCATTTAATTATGTTAATGAAACAAAAAATAGCATGTTACAGCTGAATTATAAATGCTTCATGAAGAGCATGATTCTCCTTATTTTGACTGCCCTGCTCCATCCCCATGCAGCCACCTGATGGGCATGCATTCCCTTTTGTCTTCCTCTCATCCTCCTCTTCCTCACGAGGATTGGAAGCTTCCCAGATCCCACTTCAGTGACCCCCTGGCATGTGCATCCCTCCTCTGGCGTGGATGGGCACCTGGCCTGCCTGGGCAGTCTCAGTCTGCCACCGGGACGTACCCAGAGCCACAGGGAGCTGAGGGGGAGCCTGAGGGGTGCCTGCTGCATTTTGACACCCTGAAGCTGCCCAGCAGTGGGTGGCTGGCATTAATGTCCTTCTCCTTTTCTCTTTGTTTGCTCGCCCAAGTTTGTCCGCTACCTCCAATGGTGAGTCACGGAGACTACATCTGCCACCCGCGGCCCTGCGAGCGCTACAACCACGGCACAGTGGTGGAGTTCTACTGCGACCCTGGCTACACCCTCACCAACGACTACAAGTACATCACCTGCCAGTACGGAGAGTGGTTCCCCTCCTACCAAGTGTACTGTGTCAAAACAGGTAAAGGATGGCCCTCCCCCAGCAGTTCTGTCTTCTTACAGTCCCTCCTTTTGGAGCAAATTTGTAGGTTGGTAATGCCTGGTGAACTTCATCTGTGTCATAGTCAAGTGATGAGCATTGGTTTTAAGATGCTAACTGCTTTCCAGACTCTCAGGTTTTTTAAAAGGCTAAATATAATGCATTCCCAAGATCCTGAATGATTCTAAACCGTTTTGATCATTAACTCTTCAAATGTATTTTTTAACATCTGGGTATTTTTATATGTGCACAAGTGAAGGTCATGTAAAAAAGACCAGTCAAGGGGAAAAAGCAAGATCCTGCCTCTGTGACAGCCTAATGTTAAGACTGCTTTTGGTACATGGCAAAGGGTTTACGTGTGTTTTTACAAGTTGCATATCAAAAATGTCTGGTCCTAACTGGCACTTCTGAGTAGTGTTGAATATAAAATAACAATGGGAATATACAAGCACAACTCTTGTATTGTCTTTCTGTTACAGAACAAACCTGGCCAAATACACAGGAGACCCTCCTGACTACATGGAAAATAGTGGCATTTACTGCTACCAGTGTTTTATTAGTACTGCTACTGGTTATTTTAGCCAGGATGTTCCAGACCAAATTTAAGACACATTTCCTTCCACGGTTTGTACTGGTTTCTTTCTTACTTTGAAGGTTGAGGGCCTTGATTCAGTTTTCACTCTCAGCATTCCTTGCTGGAGAGACGGAGCAGCTCACGAGCCTTGCGGATACTTTGTTCTGCTCTGAGCAGAAGTCCCTGAACCACTGGTGTGGAAGGGCACCCCCAAAAACCTACAGTAGTCCTTCATGCAGCTAAGATAAAAGGCAAAGTTTGCTAGATTCACTCTGGGAGTAATTACCATTCTTCTACTGAGAGCTGCTGCTTTTCCCCGCAAAAATAGCTGACAATATTTTTAAATACTCCTTTTCAGGTGCTTGGGGAATTAATTTTTTAACTACTGTAAACTTAGTAAGTTTTAAGAAAGAATTTCTTTTTTCTCTATGGACAAATTTATATTAAAGGTTTATTTTACCTTCATTAGTGTTTTTTTCATTGCAATTCATAAACATCTCTTGCATCTTCCTTTATTTCCATAAAATATCATGGAGCTGGGACCATTTGTCATTGATTGACATAGTGCTCTTCATGAGGAAGGCTTACAGCCTGGACTTCTCTAGCTTACTAAAATGGCTCTCAGCCCTCTCCTTTTCAGATGTTTTCATGTCTTAAAGGTACCTGGGACCAATTCCCTCTTGCCTGGACTATACTATGTCTAACAGGCTACTAAACAGATACTTTAGGGTTTAACAGACCTTCCCAATTAATGGGAATGTTTTGCCTAAAAAAGAAACCAGCTTAATACTGCTTAAGGAAGCCCCCACCCTTTGAAGGCAGGGCCTAAGGAGGCCACAAATCTTGCCACCACACCTTTGTCATCCAGCAGTAGTGATCTCAGTGCCTGTTTACTTGGGTTGTAAGCACTTTTTCGCTCTAGCATAAGTTTTGCCAGGGGTTCAGACACTTTTGCCTGATGAACTACATCTGTGATCTTATATCCACAATACCTACTGTGCACAGCACAGCAAATGGTGCTCCTTATCTCTTCTGCATACTTGTTTACCTTCCCTTCTTGGAAGTGTTCTTCCCATTACCGGTTTCTTTTTTTCCAGTCGTAACAGATTCCGCCTGTCAACCCAAGCACAGTTTGGCAAACATTTCTGTGAATGTTAATGACCCTGTAGCTTCATTTGGCATGACCAGAAAGTGCTGTGTTTACTGAAGTTCAGCAGTTGCTCCGAGCTGCTGCTGACATGCTCCTGCTCTCTGCAATAACCTTTCTGTGTTTGACGTAGAGGCCACCAGGAGGGCTCCATGGGTGACCCCGACTTCGTGGTGGTGGATGGTGTTCCTGTCATGCTGCCTTCCTACGATGAAGCTGTCAGCAGCGGCTTGAATGCCCTGGCACCCGGATACTCAGAGCAGGGGCACGTTTTGCAGACAGAAGATCAGAATCCTCCCGCTTACCCCGGTCCCAGGATTGCAGACACACAGCCCAGTGAATTTGAGACCTGTGACAGTAGGTCGGGTTCCTCTGAACTGCTCCAAAGCTTGTACCCATCCCTGACATGCCAAGGGGCAGCACTTCCCGGCCCAGATCGAACTGACGTATCCCATAGCCCTGACGGGGACGCTGCATCCACCAGTCCCCGGATCGATATCACAGATGGTGAGTCTTGCATAGGTGCAATAGGTGAGTTCATCAACAGGGGACATCGTTTGTCTATACTGGCAGAGCAGGAATTCACCCAGCTGACTCATTCATACCATCTCCGTGGTTTTGTCTGCACCTTAATTTGAAACTTTTTTAAAATCATAAAACTCCATGGTTATCAAATTTCATGTCTGTGATACGTCCTTGCTACTGTGGTGCATGTGATTTGAATGCCAGGCCAGAAGGCTCCTGTCCAGACCCCAGCCTCATCAGTAGGGATGTCAGCAAACACCTGTGCACAGCAGCAAAGCCAACCCTCATCTTGCCTCTGCTGGTCTGCTCCTCAACTCCTACGTTCACAGCTCCCTCACATACCCTGGCTTTCACAGCAAATTACAGGATTTTCTCCTTGAAAGAGAAAATAAACCATATTTTCATACTGGGCCAAAATTAGCAGCCTTTATTAACAAACTCATCACATGTGTGCATGCAGCAAAATGTTCCTTCCATCTAAGGCATGTGAGCCCTAAGCCATGGACATGGAAGTCACAGCATAAGGAGAACGTGCCCACAGGTCCACATGCCAGGAGGGAGCTTGCCATGTTTTATTGTCTGCCTTTAAATGGAACATGAGCAGTGCTGACACTGTTTCATGGGGGTTCTGGTTGGTGCTGCTCAGCGTGTTAAGGAAACTAGATGGCTTTTCTTGGAGACATTGAGAGGGAGAGGCTCATATCCCATTCTGCATTGTCCTTGAGCTGAAGCTCAGTGTCCTAAATTCAGTATGGGTGAAGGTCTGGGTGGAGGAAGTCTTCTGCTTCAGAGGGGTTTGGGTAGTTTTACTGGTATCACAAGGGGAACAGGACACCCAGGAGGAGAGGAAGAAATTATGGGGCTGTCAGTTAAAGTCCCTACCACCTCTGAATGCTGCTTCAGTGATCAATGTAGTAGCAAGGATGTTTGCATTTAGGTTTGTGTGGTCCTAACTTGTTGGAGAAAATCTGTGTAGTTTTAGTTACCTAATTTTCATAGAGGTGTTAAGAGTCTGAGTGGGTCTAGAACTGGCAATATCCCATGTCTTGCTCAGATATTTGCAATGTCCATTTCTGGTATTGTAGAATTGGTAACAATAATACTCTGCAAAAGCGAAAAGGGAATTGCAATCAGCAGTCAATGGTATTTCTTTGCCTCTCCTAGAGATTCCTTTGATGGAGGAGGACCCTTAGCCTGCACTGAGTCGTATCTTCGTCACATTGCACTCTTGGGTGACCTGAATCGTGAGGATTCCGAGACAGAAAAGACTCTCTGTGGATTTGGGGAGGGTGTTTTCCTACTTACCAATCTTCCACGCGGTGATGTCACCAGGTTGGGTGTATGTCTTAATCCACAGCGGGGATAACAGCGTCAGCGTTTGGAACAGCAGCAGTTTTATGAATGAATCCTGGGGATTTGACGAGAGCAGAGGTAGACAAAGAACTGTGGCTTTTTAGAAATGAAATGTATATCTGCATTGCAGAAAGTCATATGGCTCTGTAAGAAATGCTATTGGATTTTGATACTAACTGCCTCACAAAAGCATGTCAAAATATGTAAATTTGCTTATAAAGACTGCTTTAAATGATCTATGGACCTCTAGTCTATGAAGAGTCCTTTCAAATTTAAAAAGTATCAGTACTGAAACCCACACACAAAAAAAGAGGAAAGATCCTCTTTGGCTTTCCTTTAATAACCAGGAAGTTTTTGATTTAGTTGTTGGTGATTTTGCTTCAGACCATGTCTGCAGAAAATATAACAGAAATGAAGGGATTCATATATACTTTGATGTACAATAGCAAATATATATAAATATATATATATATATATATTTAAAAACTCTTAAAGAGAAAGAAAAGGAAAGACTCCCAGGTCACATAATGATCTGAAGATTTTTTTAAAAGGTAAGGCAGAATTTATATCATAGACAATATTCAAAGTAAAGTATCAATATTTGTATTTATGCAAGACTTCTGTGACCACATTGCATTTGATAAATCCTGCTGTAATATGAGAGATCTAGAAGATGTTAAAATTATGAAATATATGCTTAAGAAATGTCGAACTGCCATGCTTCAACCTTTCTTAAGCTCTTAAATATATATATATGTATATATATGAGAGTAATCTACAGTCATAGCCCAGAGCACTGCCTTGTCCCTGTACATTGTGGTAGTATTCTGAGCCATTATTGTAGAATACTTTTTTAAAAAATAATAAAGCTGAGTTTCAGTTCTTTTGACTTACCTGACTATTGTGTAGTTGGCCTTTTTTTCCCTTCCTCGCTTCTTTCCCCAGCTTCTACCTGAAGGTAGGAGGTAGCAGAACACCTGTCCTGTGGCATTTTCAGTTTTATGTTCATTATCCAGCTGGAAATGGAGAGTGGTTTTGGCTAAGCAGAGCACGTGGAATGGGTGCAGCAGGGGCACAGCTTCTGCAGATGCAATGTAGGTTTTGTTAAGGGTTTTCTCTGCTCCTCAGGCTGTGCCAGAGCATTGTGCTAAAGCCTGTATGAGGGGTTCACTCTGTGGTGTTACAGGCTATTTTTTCTGTGTCAGGAAAATTCCTGGCTGTTTCATGTACTTAATGAAATCTAAGCAGATTTTCTTGTCTTATTTTTGGTATTGTGCAGATGAAACATCTTAAACAGGCAGTGTTTGAAGGAATAGCTCACAGTGTGTTAATGACAGAGATTGCCATCATGTGGGCTAATACAAACCAAAGGGGAGCTCTGATTTTATGTACAAAATAAATTAATAATATCTCTATTGCTGTAAATAGAGGATCACTACAAGCTGCTCTGTTATTTTTTTCATGATTGTTTAACGATTTCTTTGTATTGTGGTAGCATTTAGTGGCCCCACCCATGAGTCAGGCTAGTGGAATAATAGATGTGCTGCAACCATTCAAGAAAAGTGTTTATTAGCATCCTGTCAGCAACTGTACATGACAGCAAGAAGCAAAAGCAGACCCAAAACTGTGGCGGGCAGAAGTAATTATGTCAAATTTCCTATGGTAAGATTGAAAAAAACACAGCGATTGGTACTGAAAAATGAGATATATTCTGTATTGTCCTCCATTCTTGCTTACACAACATTTGCATTTTTCTCCTGAATTGTCTCCGTTGCAGCTGTATGTTCAGGTTTATCCCAGAGATGTATCTATCAGGTGTTTGTACTTTCTTGGCTACCCCTTCCTTTTTAGCTCTCAAGCTTCCCAGAGGTGTTTGCACACCCAACTGATGCTGGGAATTATCACTCCAGCAAACAAGACAGGAGTGCTGTAAAACCAACCCTGAACTGAAGCACGCCCCAAGCCTCCAGTCAGTTACGTGATTTCAGTTTCATAATACCATTGAAAAGTATTAAATTTACTTTAAATGCTTTATAAAAGAATATGAAATCCATCTTTGCTGGTCTTTTAGTGTCTTGTGAAATTTCATTCCTTATTAAATTTTTTTTGCTTCCATTTATTAATGTCTGTTATGAAAGCTTCTTGATTAATATTTGGAGCTCTGAGGTTTTACAGATTTACACTGCTGTGTGTATTGTATTGCAGTCGTTTCATTAAGGGAGCCCGACAGGGTAACTTAAGAAATGTAAATTTATGACTTATTAGACCATTTTTATTTTAAGAAGTGCAGAACTGAAAATACACCAGAAAAAGAAAAAGTATTAATTTTCCTTGATAACCTTTTGATAGCATTGTGCTAAGTACGGCTTGTAAAGGGAAGAGAGTTTTACCTTTTTTTGCTTATGTTGGATAAGACTTCCTGAAAGACTGTTTGGGGGGGGATTCTTTGTGTGGTTGAGTTTGGGGGGTTTGCATGCTTGAATATTTGGGGGGAAATAGAGAATTTTTTCTCATGCTATTTTTTTTCCACATAGGGCTTGAATCCTGGTGAGAGGCCTGCCTGCCTCTGGATCCACACCTGTGTCCCAACCCACAAGGTGACACCTGGGGCTGGGGGCTGCCCCCAGGTGCTCCCAGCCTGCCCAGCGACCTGGACACCCTGGAGAACTCCACAGCTCCCTGGCCTAAGACCTCAGGATGCTTGTAGGGCCTCAAGAGACCAGAGGTCTGCTCTGCTCATGGCAGGATGTTCACTGTGCAAATGAGATCAGGTGGGAGGATGAGCACATCTTATGCAGATCATAAGCTCTTTTCCCTTGAGCTAACTGGACCTGAATTAAAACAGATCCAGGAAAACCCTTGTTGGTGAGGGGAGAAGCAGCATGTTAGTGAAGATGAACAACCCATGTGCCTTCAGCAGGAAGAAAAAGGGTGTGTACTGAGAACTCCAGGAAGGAAAAACAAGAACAGGCTTCACCCTGCCAATATTTCTAAAAATGAGAAAAGAGGAGCAGGAGTGAGCAATGTGTCAGCCTTGAACACTGACTTACGAGCGGGGGCTTGACCTGCAGAGTGCTGGGTGAAGGGTGGGGACCCAAGGTCTCACAGGAGCTCTGCAGGGAGTGAATCACAACTGAGCACGAGTCAACAGAACCTGGCCGTTGTGAAATGTTAAATGTCAGCACAAGAGTGTTTACACAGAACTGTAACTTGTCGAATGCATGAAGTAATCCTTCAGCTGCACTCAGCACTAGTAAGGCCTCAGCTAGAGCAGTGTGTCAAATGTTGAGCAATTTTTTCCCTCTTCAAGGGAAATGTGCTGCAGCTGGATGGCAGCCAAGCAGAGAGAATCAAGCAGAGAGAATGGGAAGAACCTGTCCTGTCCTCACAGATTATGTAATGTTCAGTGTGAACAACAGAAGACCAAAGAGAACACAGAAACTCAGTTTTCTGTTAGAACCATATTTTGCAAAGAAGGAATTTATCCGTATAAGCAGGACAAGAATAATAGACTTAATTGAAGCTTAAGAGAATTTGGTTAGATATTAGGAAAAACATTCTAATCACAGAGATGGTTACTAGGAGAGAGAGGTGGTCTGAAGAAGCTGTAAAAATGTCTGAGAGATTTTTTAAGACTTTTAAATAAATAGAGGCCAGGAAAACATTATGGGAGATGCACAATGTGAGCTTTGGGGGCCCCTTCTCATTCTGTCTCTGCATGATTCCCTGCTTGTGAAGAAGTGAACTTGGCTGATGGCCAGTTTTGCACATAGACTAATTCCAAACTGATGGTACTGGGCGCACTGGTCAGTGCTCATCAAAACCACAGCAAGGAATACTCTCTATTCCACCAACAGAAGCTTTCATGTAGTGTGGGCTGAACTCCAATAAAATCCTGAGCATTAAACCCTGTTGCATTGAAGTGACATGGATTTCAGAATTTTGTTCTGTGACAAATCCAAACTTGGGATTTTCTGGTCTTCATGTCTATCTTCAGCAGCTAAATGAATGCAGCCCTTCTAAAACTCCCTGCGCATTAGGTGAAGTAAATCCTCTCTTGGCAATTATCTGAAGACACCTATTGAGTTCAATGAGAAACAGCAGCTCAGGCAACTGGAGCACAGAGCCCATTGTCATGTTTATGCAAAACTTGCTTCCCATGCTCAAAAGCTGTTTGTTCCTCCCTGCTCTGTGCTGTGGATGGTAGCACAGCTTAGCACATCAGCTGTCAGGGGGAGTAGCACAGATGAGGGAAGCACGTCTCAAGCTCCTGTTCTTGATCTCCTGTGGATGCCCAGGCATGACTTGGGGGCAGAAGGAATTACAAAGCAAGTAAACATCTGCCCCAAACCCAGGGGGATCTCTCACAGTCCAGGACACTTCCAGTCGCTTCGACACAGCTCCCAAAGGAATTGTACACTGGAGGGGGGAAGCCCTGTGATGGAGGGGAGAGGGACCCTGCATTGCCTATCACTTTCCCAGGCCAAGGTGTGCAGCCAGAACAGACAGACAAATCCTTCTCTCCCTTTATAAAGTATATAACTTACTTCATGCATTCAGATTTCTCTCCTCACTACTATTCTATAATGGAACAGCCCATTCTTCCAGCCCCACATTTTCCAGAACAGGAAGATAGGTTATTTAACAGCAACAGAAAAGGCTGAGATTGAATTATCTTCTGTCCTGATGTCAGAGCAGACTTTTAATAATTCACACAGACCCAATAAAGAAATTGGATGGATGAGGCTGACTGGGATTCGAGGCACCTTTCCTCAGTAAAGCAAAGGGGCTGCCCTGCAGGGCAGGGGCAGCTGCTATGTGAGGACATTTTATTGCCCAGGAAAATAGCATTCACCTGCTAAAATATATTAAGCAGAAACTTGGAGAAGGAAGAAAAGACATTTAAATTTTAATAAAGTCCAGAGGGCATGGATAAATTCCCCATGTTCTCCAGTAAGAAGAGAGGGAGCTGTTTGTTTCATACAACTGGTTCAAAAGCAAGTCAAGAGGCAAGCACAAGCTTCCAAGTTTTGGAGCTCCAGCAGCTCTTTTCCTTCACCTCTGCATTTCTGTTCTCCTTACAATAACAACCTTGGTTTTGGTTTGAATTCACTTTTTTTCCATTTTACTGTGTTTGCTTTCATTTCTCCTCTGCTTATCCTTCTATTGGCTCAGGATTTTTTGGTAAGTAGTACTGTTGTTCCAGTTTCGTTCTGCCACTCCAGGCATGCTGGGAAGCAAAACAAGCTGCATAATTGCAGTGCAGTACCCAGCAGGACATTTTCCCTCCCTGTAAGAGGTTGCTCTTATTTGCCTTGCTCATTTAAGTTCTCAGCAGAGAGGACAAGGAGGGACATGGAGCTCCTCACTCTGCTGGCAAATGGTCCAGGAAAATGGTTAGAGAGGGGCACTGAGGGGAGCCCACATTGCTTGGTGAGTGCTGTGTCCGTGCCTCAGTCCCAGGACTGTCAGCTCACCAGATTTCGTTGGCCCAACATTCACAAGCACATGTGAATGCTCCTGTAAACACACAGTAGCCAAGGGTTATAAGGATCTGCTAATGTCTTGGGGTGCTGCTGAGGTAAGACCTTTTTAAAGACGCCCTCCCTTCTGAAACTGGTGAGTTCACATCTTCAGAAAATTGGCATTGATACAGTCCAGTTGGGGGACACAGGGTGCACAGCAGGTCACTTCATGTGCTTGCTTCCTGGTGCTCCAGTATGAATTTCTTGTCCCCTGGATAACTGCTTGAACTAAAGAGTTGCCAGTTGCTGAGCTGTCAGGTTCCAATATTTTCTTTTTTCTTTTTTTTTAACCTAATGAGGCTGGATTTATTTTTAACATTCCTTATTACCATCCGCTTCTGACTTCCATCCATCTACTGCTGAGTACATGCTGCTCTTGCCAAAGCAAAGTGTCTTTGAGCAGCTCTGTGAGCCCCTGGAACTGCACTGCCCTGCAGGGGATCACATTTGCCACCCTTGTCCCTTCTATTAATTCCATGGCAGCACATGCTGCTCGCCTGCCTTGCTCAGTGCTCTCATGCTAATAACTGTGCAACCAGTTGTTATTTCTTTCATAACCATTACCATAGCTGCCTGTTGTTAATAATTCAGGGTTAATTACTTACTAAAAAGTTTAGCAGAACAATTTAGCTTCACTTAGCCTGTTCATTGATGAAGACTATAAATGTCTGAAGCCTATCACTGATAGAGCCATTACTGGAGTTCGGTATAATTGGCTTTTACTGAAGTACTGCAGCAAAAAATGAGGGTGAATCCAACTGGCAAAGGGAGTTGTCTGCTCGTACACCTGCTTGGTTTTCCATTGGATTTTGGGCAACCACTTGGGAAGGGAAGTGCCACAGTAACTTAGCAGGTTTTCTTATCCATTCACATTGCAGCAGTGTGCAGTTTAGACAGAGCTACAGAAGTGCTGAAGCCTGGCATTAAAAAAGATATCATGACAGCTGTAAAGTGTCCAGTTTCTCAATTAGGCTTAGGGTGCTGGGCTGATTTATCACAAATACATCTTACTGGGGACAGGCATACCTACAACAAGGCTTAGATGATAGTGTTCTCTTTGGTTTATGGAAAAAGTGGGAGGAAAAATTGCCAAGAAGAAGTGTCATTAAAGATAATGATGCCTCTTCAGTCAGTTTTCTCTGGTCTGGGAGGCTCCTGTTCTCTGAATTTCTGAATCTAGGAGCTGTTACAGACAGAAGGCTCTGGATATACAGTCTGCTCTCAGTTTCCTGTGAAAGGAATGAGAATTGGGACCCCTTTCAGCAACAAGCTCTTTCTGACCATGCAGTCAGGAGTCCCCATCTGATTCCCAGAAGCAGAAGAAAGGCCATGTGCTGCCTTCCAAGGGAAGGTGGGATTTACCATTACACTTCTGCAGAGCAAAACTGGACTCTGGAAAATCTACCCAGACTTCTGATTTTACTTGCATTACAGCATTTGCAGTGACTCGAGGCTGACTGGGTGCATTGTGGTACAGGGGATTCATTTCAGTCTTCACAACACAGGGCTGTGCAACAGATCAACAGCCTTTGGCTGCTCTAGGCAAAGACAAGCAAGTGAAACTAAGACATTTTCCCTCTTAGATACTTATAAATCCAGAATAGCACTGCGTTCACCTTTGGATGCCTAAGTGTCCTAAATATGCCTACATATCTTCATATTAAATTATGGGCAAGATTGTGATTAATTGTCCCCTGACCTTCACTTTCTTCATTGAGGCTTTATCACCAAACTGTATTTTATGTCACTAAGAGACAGCAGATGTAAATTAAATATCTGCTTTCTTTAGAATATATAAAAAGAGAGGAAATGAAATGAGAATTCAAGGAATGACATGAAATGAAAAGACACAAAAGGAAATGAATTTGAAAAAAAATCGTGACATGAAGTAAAAACATGGAATGGAATGGAATGGAATGGAATGGAATGGAATGGAATGGAATGGAATGGAATGGAATGGAATGGAATGGA
>VZUI01038530.1:0-16453 GCA_013401135.1 Cettia cetti | reverse complement strand
ATTAACAGGTGTTTGGGATTGCTGCTGGGTTGAGCACTTTAGCCACCTTAAGTGGAGAAGGTAAATAATGTGTAGTTACATTCCTGAGTGCTGAACGCCAATGAGGGAATGCTTTGTATTGTAAACTATGTAAAACTGTATAAAAACAGCCATCTTACGACTAATGAAGGAGAACGCATGATAACCATATTGGTGACGACTGCGTTACTCAGTGTCTCCTCAAGTTTTAGTGAGGAACTTCCCCTTTCAACTTTCACACTTAAGGTGGCTGAAGTGCTGAAACTAACATCTATACCAAGTACCTTATAAATAAACTACTATCTTTTCCTGCATACCTAAGTGTAATTTCTAACTGCGCCACAGGTCCAGGCCTTCACTCAGGCCTATCCCTGGGCCTAGGCTAACAGGGCCCAGGCCTACTGGGCCCAAGCTGGGTTGCCCAACCTAATTCAGGAGTCGATAATGCCTCTGCTCTCTAAGAAATTCTGCTACACTGGATAAAACTCTTTGTAAATGCAAAAATGTACAAAAAGCTTGTTAGTTTTAAATTCAGTTCCTTTCCTAACTATACAATAATACATTTCTTGGAAGTTTCATACTCTCTTGACTAATTAAACAACAACAATAAAAAAATCAAACGAAAATCCCACACACTAAAAAACATACAAAGACGCTCAGGAATTAAAATCATCTCACTGAAGAGGCTTTCTTGATATTGTCTTGGACAAAACTGTGAGTGAAAGTGCTCAGGCAGAACCCAGGTCTATATGCCAATTTCCCCATAACTCCTTCAAATGCTGGCATGCAACACACCACCCCTGCCAATGTTTTGTTTGCTTCTCAACATGAACTATTTCTCTTCTCATTCAAAATCCTCATCAAAAAAGCAAAAATTCTCATCAAAATATCACATAGCAGTGGATCTCCATCTGCATTCTTTGTGTCCCTGAGCATCATTTGAACTATGCATGAGGAAATGAAGGTCTGAAATGAAGCCCTCAAAATATACTGATAAAGAATAGAGTGAAAATGTTATTATTTGCAGAAGAACCAGGGTAAAAATGTTTATTTAACTTTACATAAATATCTTTGTTGTTTTCATCCTTTTCATAAAACATTTCTATGTATAAATATATATATTATTATATCTACTTGATGTATATTTCACTTCAATAAATATTTTGCCACTAAAACCATAGATAACGGCTCATGACAGGACTTTCAGGGCACAAGGAGCTTTACTCCTCCATCACACTCAGCCTATGAAAGCCACATCAGAGATTTGGGGTGTGTCATTACAGAGATAGCAAACACACTAGAGAACACACAAAAAAAGCATTTTTCATCAAAGAGAACAACTTTTTAATTCAGTAGGAGTTAGATCAGAATGTAACTAGGAACCAAAATGCACAAAACCACTAGTTGAACTAACCAAAACAACAGCCACACTGCTAGAGAACTCTCAGAAAATCCTTTGCTGAAAAGTTGGTGTTTATGCATTCAAGTCATCTACAATACTTAAGAGCATAAATTATTCCACCACACATTGGCAGTAAATTTACACTTACTCAACTGGCTTCAGATCTGATTGCTTCAGGTGGCAGAATAGGAAAAACTTTGATGTTTGACTAAATCTGAAAGTTCTGCCATCTGTTCACAATTTTCCAACAAAACTCTTTAATATTTGTCAGGAGGTGCTTGCTCCTTTATTGATTATGCATGACTGTAAGACCAAAGCAGCTCATGACCTGCCTGGATCACAACTGACAAATAATCAGATTCACACATGTAAGTTACAGAGGAATTCAAGTGAATAAAATAAATACACAGTCAACACTGTCAGCCCTACCACATAAATAAGCAACAGTATTATTCTTTAGGTGGATTGAACTGAGAATTTACCTCTTCTAACAATGAGGCAACACTCAGGTTCTGATTTCAGAGGAATTACTTCGTGGATAAGAAGCTGGGGCCATGAACAAAACCTGATCAATGGGAACCACTGAGCAAAATCTACCTGCTAAGTCCCTATTCTGAACTGAATAGGGCTACCCAGCTTGGCTTGGGTTTTGTAATATCAAATGTCCTTTCATTCACAAATTCAAGCGAGTCTCATTCACACTGGCTTTGCTAGGTTTATCCAACCAGAATAAACAACAGCACACCAGTCAATATCTTCAGGGAAAAACAAACAAACAAGGGGAATATAGCCCAGTTGCTGAAAGTTTTCCATATCCCAAATGTTCAAAATGCTAAGATGGAAAAATAAAAATATTTCCAAATTTAAAAAATGTTTCAATTAAAATGACTTGTGCACTTTATTATGAAGAAATCAGAATCTAAAAATGCACCCAAATACAAGAGAGGGACTCTCAGTTTCCAAGACTATCACAACAGATATTCCATTTTTAGTGTTTGCCAGCCAGCTTGTATGCTATATAATCTTCTAAGTTGTTGGAGCATTTCTAATGGTTCAACATTCTTAAAGTCAGATGATGCTAATTATAATAAGAAATTAAATTATACACTTGCTGCATGTATAGTATTAACCTACAGTACAGATTTTAAGGTAAAATAGGCGGCAAGCCTAATAAAGACTACAAACCTTCTATGTCAAAAATCATATTTTAAATATATAAATTCCAGGAAAAAAAAGTCTTTATGAAGATACAATGCTCCTTTCGGCATTATTCTCAAGTCTTCCTCATAGCTTTGACTACACATATAGCGCACCACATGATTTCACATATTTTAGGTTACATGCATTACAGAGTGCTGTTCAAAGAATTTTATTAATTTTTTATAGATTTCTTTTAATTTTTGATTATTACAATGGCTGCACAGGAAGGGAGCTATTTCCATTTCAGTTTCAGTTGACTTTTTAAATTTTGGAATGCAAAGATGAGGGTGAACATGAACTGAAAATAAAAGGCATAAATGACAAAGTTTAATAATGTTACATCTAGGCCAGGTGCCACTGCTTGTTCTTACAAATTGCATAAGGTCCCAGAACACATATTTAAGACTTGTTCCAAGTTTTAAGTACCCTTTAAATCACCAAAGACAGTCTTTAGGACTAGAATCTCATAGGCGGCTTCTCCTTCATCAATCAGATCCTACTGTATTAGACCATTATTGAATAGCACAGAAAGTACTTCTCCAAGTCTCAGGAAAATAAATATGACACACAGGGCCAACACCAAGAGAGAACAGGGCTCATAGGAACAAGCAAACCCTTCAGCACAAAATGATCTAATGTTTTGTGGTAAGTCCAAGAGGAAAATAAAAACAAAAACAAATGCACACTCCCAAAAGAAGAAATTCTGGAAAGCCTAAAACTTTTACCCTGTTGCTGTTCTCTAAGTGCTGCCACTGCCATGTTAACAGATTACATACGGGATGGTAAATCATATTGGAAATGTACTATAAAAACGACTTGTTTGTGCAGTTCTGGAAATGGTGTATTTTGGAACTGTGTCATTCTATCTCAAGCCAAAATACAACTAGTAAAGTTAAAAGTTATATTGCAGCTCTTTATAAAGAAAAACAGCTAAACATTCAGAGTATGAACCACTTGCAGAAAGTGTATGGTGGGCATCTTTCCTCTTCCTCACTTCTACAGCTGCAATTCTGATTTAGGAATAAAAATATGAAAATTAAATTTTAAAAAATTGTGGGAAAGAATCGCACAGCTGCCACTGCTGTTCCAATGTGCATCTATGGCAAAGATCCACTTTCCCAAAAGTATTTATTGCTTCTTTTTTTAAAAAATCTTTTTTCTCCCCAGGCAGCAATTTACATACAGCTTTCAAACTGCTGAAAAATCTTAAAACAAGCATCTGCACAGCCTGCAAATTGAGAACATCCTCAGTGAAATGAAACAAGAATATGGTCTGGATGTAATACCTGCTTTTAAAGTTAATGACAAGGTCAGAGCCATTTACTAAAACAGTCTGTTTAATCATCCTCTCAAAGCACTCAACATTTTGTTTAACTTACAGAAGATAAAAAATAATCCAGGCAGAAAAAAAAAAAAAAAAAAAAAAGGGTATTGGTTTAGAAGAGACTGAGTGTGAACAGGATTCCTGATACTCTCTAAAGAAGAAATCTGACTTCAATTCATTCAGCTGAACACAGAAAGCAAAGATTTATAAACTCCATTCATAAGAGTGGATGAGAAAAAACATGAAAGACATATTCAAGTCTTTGTTTTGGTAGTATTTGAGAATATCTGGGTCCCATATGGTGCATCAATCAGATCCACATTTTTGGTGAGTCAGGTGATGCCACTTTCTGAGAATCCCTCAGCCTCATAAAACATCAGATTGTCATTTTAGGTGTAAATAATCAGTAGTACACTGGCATAAAGTTTAGCAGATTTATCTATTATAGAAAATTATTTTTCCCAGCAATTCCAGATGCTCCAAATTTTACCATTTCCAGACGGTTCATGAAGAACACAGAGACCACAGATCTGTTCAGGTTTGTAGAAAGACTAAAAGAAGAGCAAGTAAAGCTGGGCTTTAAGGGTAGCAAGGAGACTGATGTAGCAAATCTAGATCTTTCAAAAGTCACTCATATTACTGCTCTGCTTTAGAATTTCAAGCAAAAAGACAGAAAATTCTGATCAAATAATACAAAGTTGACTAACTTGATTTTGCACACTGTTGACATGTGACAATAGTTGATTATCAAGCAAAAATTATCAATAGTAAGCACTCTCCTAAGAATTATTTCTTACAACTATAGATTTGCCTATGCGAGAACAGAAGAATCTGTGAAGACATGGATGACAGTGTGAAATTCCACTTTCCTGTAACTGGCTGGTGGTTTTAATTCACTTAATGTGTTTCTCCCCACAGCAAGAAAATACAAACGGGCAGATACCAAAGGGAAAGGCATTCTGTCTGAAGCAAGATTTGATTCTAACTTTTATTTTCAAAATCAGAGAAGTCTCCCATCAAACACAGATAGGCCTTTAAAGGCAAGTGTGAACTTTCCAGTGGCCAAAGGCTCTATCTACATTTCTGGTTGAGACTGGGCACACAGCTGGCCCATGGCAGGTTCCTGCTCACACAAGAGTAAGCAGGCTGAGAGGAATGGGCTTTGTAAGGAAAATACCAAAACAGCTCCACCACAGCAGCCTCAGATGTGCAAATCTAATGCTGAAAATTACAGTGCCCAGGAAAATTATGCTCTGGGGAACCAGTGAAGGGGATTAGTGAAGGATTAGCACCAGGAGTAAGGCAGACATGCTCTTGGAGGAGAATGCTCCTGGCTAGCTCTGATACTGTGTCAGTATTCAGGTGGCACTAATTACAGCCTTGTCAGCCATACTTATTGTAATCAGACCTTTTTTCACCGTGGTAACATCCTGACCATGGCATATCAATGTCTGTCACCTGCAATACCAGCACAGTTCAGGCTTTTTCACTGGATGTATAAATTGCCTAATTTTGTCATTAGTAAGTCAAAGACTTCACCCACCATCTTCTTGATTTGTACAAACTGAACTTGTATTATAACAGTGGTTTTGACCAAGTAGTGGTTTAGCCACTGACTGGATGTGAAAAGCTGTCAGTCTTTTGATTTTATTTTGCAGGTGAATAACTAAGCAGCAACTCTGGCTGGTGGGTACATTGGCAAAGACAATTAACTGAAGATTACACTTCAAAAAATACAAGATGCTGGCAAAATGATAATTTCCTATGGAAGTGTATTCTTTATGTTATCTACAGTAGTTGTTTATTTTAGACACAGAATATACTTAATATTTTAGTTATCTGCATTTTGATAGCTACTTATTGTACACACATATTGACAATTGATGGAGAGATGGGAAGACTGATTCGGTGATTAGAATTCGATTTTACTCAGATTTTCCAGAAGCTTATACACCATTTCAAGTTGGTTAATAATTTTCAATACAATGATTGGATTATACATGTTACAGCCAAACTCATGCATTTTACAACATGCTTGTTTGGAGAAGTTTGATTCCATCTCCTGTTTCCTGTAAGCAGACCAAATCCCATCTTCTTTTCCAGTAAACAGACCTAACTTAATCCCCTACAATCTCAAAGCACTGTTTGCTCACACCAGGGCATTTTAGTTACCAAACCAGCTATGCTAATTAAGTCTGTCTAACTCTCTGTCTTGTGTATTCCCACACACACAAACTTATTTTGTAGTACATTACGCTTAAACCCAAAAAAACAGAAAAATTCAAAACAATAAAATCAAGTTGAAAGGCTGCCATACTGTGAGAAACATGGGAAGCATCCACATATCCTTGAACAAGATGTTGGATGCCTAAATAATGAGAAATCTGAGATATTGTAATAGATTTTCCTGCTAACTTCCAGAACAGTGCCCAAAAAATTATTCAATTACTGTAAAAGGGGAAAGCCAGCAAAGCAACAACAGATATGCTAAGCAGGCTGCCTATTTTTGGAAATGGCATTTCAGTCTTTGGAGAAAGCTTTTATAATTCACATTCATGATGAAAATAATCATCTTTCCTTAATAAAGTTGTATACCTAATCAAATTATTAATCACTTTGAATGTTATATGAAAATTAGGCCTTATTACACATATTTAAATTTGGGAGATTATAAGATATATGATTTTTAAATTTTTGAAAAACAACCAAAGCAAAACAGAAATCCCCATTACTTCATTGTTTATTTGTGGCTGGACTGAAACAAACTTTACATGAAGACAAAGGAGAAAATTGCTCTAAGGAACTCCACACCGCTGAGTTCCTGAGAGACCCAAGCAGTGGACAGGATTTGTCTGTTAAGCCTTTATTCAGGTAATTTATAACTAGTCTGCTTATCATTTCCTTTTTGGATACAAATATAGCTAGACTCTGAAGAGAAGGATACAGTGCCAATTCAAGACATCCTTGCCAGCTGAATTTTGCCAGAGTAGCACTGAAGGATTCATTTCCTGGGAAACCAGTTTATGAAAAGCATAAAACTTTTCATACCCTAAACAAACGCTAAAATAAAACAGTAATGTAATGACGTGTTAATTACTGTCCTGAACATTTCTTTTTGTTTTACGACTTACAAATCATAAAAAACTTAAAATAATTAAATCTGAGAGCTATTTGTGCAAACACATCAGATTGTATTAGGCTACAGAAAAGCAAATAACAACACAGCAAAGCGTCTGCTAGTCTCTGTCTCTATATATATGTACTTGTGAAAAACAGATACAAGACATGGAATTGTTTCAGCAGCAATAGTCTACTTTAGGATTTGATCTTGCAGTCATTGAGATAAGTAGTGAGTCCCCATTGACTTCAGTTGTGCACAATCAGGAATTTAAAAGCTCAATTACTGTAACCCATTTATTTCAGATTTCTAGATGCATTATTCAGCACAGGCATAAAAGGCAGTTTAAAAGTGACGGGGGAGAAAAAATTAAAATCCAAATGCATAGTCTGTTCAGTGGGAACACACTTTGATGGAGAATCTGGAGCCCTATCTGTTGCCACAGCTGGAAGCTTCTGGGGAAGCCCCAGCATGTTTTGTCTTTAGCATCTCAACTCAGCTAGAAAAATGATTTATTTTGGAACATGCTACTGCAAAAGCAGTGAAGAAAAATAGAGCTCTGGTTCAGCATTTTGCCTGTGGAAGAGAAGAATGCAACCAGAATGTGGTGCACAATAGATTTGTCTTTAAAATACACTGAGGTACCCAGAAGGCACAAAGATAAACATCTCCAATTCCAGCCTTTTACCAAAAGGCAACTTGCTTCTCTTTACATTAAACTTTTTCCCCCTTCTCTAAGTTTCCATCATGTAACTCCTTCCCTTCTTGCATATTTTCCCGTTTTTACATCTCCCTTTTTGGGTCAGTTATGTAAAATTTTTTTACAGTCCTGTTTGCAGTATTTCATTAAAATTGAGGTGCAGTAAGATTAATAAACCCAGGAAAAGGTTTCCCCTGCTGTGGCTTGGCATTCAGAGCAGTGTGCAGGGTTCAAAGGCAGTGCTTTCAAAAAAATTCCTATTAATAGCAAGCAGCTGTCAAATATTCCAGAAAAACAAATCACAGCTTCCATCATATATTAAGCTTAAAAATGATGCAGCAGAGAAGTAAAGAAAGTTTATGTTGTGAGTTTTGATTTATGTGATAATTGCAGTGATTGACAAGAGTCTGAAAAACAAGGAGGAAGCTATGGAAGTTTATAATGCATTGACATTTACAGGCGACGATGGCTGTCATAATTGTCAGAACTTTAATAAATATGTTAACTTTTCAAGTCCTGCAATAATTAGATCTCTTCCACTTGCTGATATTTTGTTATCAAAATTTCATTATCTGTCTTTCCCAGTCCAACATACAATAAAAGCATTCACAATGAGTCACCTTTTCAAATGTGATTTAAAAAAATCACTGACATTTCAGGCTTGACTGTAAGATGGGCTGAGCACCAGAAATGCTTATGGAAATAGAGGAAAACCTCAAAAATTTCAGAGCTCCAATTCCACCTCACTCTTCACATGGGCATAAATCCTGCAGCAGAGCAGCAAGAACCATGCACAGAACAAAGCAGAAGCCTTAAGTTTTAGGTTTTAGCGTTTTAGTTTTAGCTTTCATATTTTTCAGATTCTGTGTTGCCTAGGTGTGTAGCTCTGAGCTTCATATTAAGTGTCAGTAAGCTCTCTTTACAGGGTAGGTAGACAAAACGATTCCTTTCCTATGGAGGCCCCTGAGCCTGTCAGGGAAACTTCTAGGCCAATGCCTTGGAAGAATCTGCCACAGGCTTTGAGAAAGCCTCAGAGCTTAGGATGAGCAAAAAGACTTTCCCCATGGTGCTCTGCAACACTATGTTAATCCACCTCCGTTTTGTTTTCCCCATTGGTCCATGGGCTTTGCCCACCTCTGTTGTTCATATATATTCCTAATTATTGTGGTTTCTCCTTTCCGTTTCCCCATTGGTTGTAGTATCCCTGGTGGTCTGCCCTCATGCCCCCTATAGGTCATTGTCCTTTGCCCTGCCCTTGCCCTCAGACCATTGGTTCCTGACCCCATACTTAACCCTGAGCAATCATTTGATCTGGGTTTTTTGTCCCTGATCTCTTTGGCATGGTGGACATAATAAACCTTGGCTGGAATTCATCATATAGAAGGCCCTTCCTATCTTTCCTTCACTGAGCTATCTATGGCATATGAGTGTGCATTCATGGACTTGATGTGACTGTTGCAGGGCCTACTCAAGTGGTTTCTTGTAGCAGAATTTCTTAGGGAGCAAGGGCATGATTTGCTCCTGAATTAGGTTGGGCAACCCAGCCTGGGCCCAGTCAGCCTGGGTCCAGTCAGCCTAGGCCCAGGTCCAGACCTGAGTAAAGGCCTGGACCTGTGGTGCAGTTAGGAATTACGTTAAGGTATGCAGGGAAAGATAATATATTAGGTTTATTTATGAGGTAGTAGGTATAGCTGTTAGTTTGAGCACTTTAGCCACCTTAAGTGTAAAAGTAAACATTTGTTTGCATTCTGTTTATCCTGTACACCAATGAGGGGATGCTTTGAACAGTAAACAATATTAAAGTATATATAAACTGCCATTTTGCTCAGCATAAAGGAGAACGTATGTAGCCACATTGGTGTGATTACGTTACTCGGCTGGTTTTCTCACAATTTTGGGGGAGATTCTCTTTTCAGCTTCTGAAGGAGATGCTTTGGGAAGATAGCTGCATTTCACCATTCTGCCACACTGCTACACTTTCCAGCTTGAGACCAAGGACAACTCTAACAAGCTTCAGGCCCAAAAGCATAAACAACGAAGAACTGAAGAGAGCAAACAAGGAAGACGGACCTTCATAACCTGGAGCTGTAATTGGACAATTAACCCCAATATGCAAATGGACCAAAATTTACAAAACTGTAAGACCTTGTGACTGGTCATCCATTTTGTGACAATTTTGGGTACATCTTGTGTGTAGGCCTGACCAGGCTCGCATACTGCCTAAGGTGTATCCCTTAAGGTGTTTTGATAAATACCAACTTTAGTCTTTAACTCTGTCCAGTTTCTGTTCCAGTCAGCCTCTCAAGGCATCAGTTCCTTCAACAGATCTAGGTTTGAGTTTCCCCAAAGCTTGACCTATTTTTTGTTTTGGTCATCCCTCACTTACAATGAAAATCCAGAAATTAAATCAGAAGCTTATAGAACCTCTAAAATAGTTACAGTTTTTCAAGAACAAAGCAGGCAGAGCAGCAATCCAGAGGGCATTTCATAGTTAAAAACTTTTTTACGTACAGCAAAGATTAATTTAACTCTTCTACCTTCACAGGAAACTGAGCCTTTCAAAGTTCGTAAATATAACAAAACAGTTTTTAAAGGCTGAAATGCAGGGGGGGAAAAAGATAAACACATCAGCCAGTTAAGTGACGAACTGTAAAGCAATACCCAAAGCAAGCTCCCACAATATCCTAGCTACAGAGAAAAGAATGAATTAGGTAATCTCTAGTGCAAAAACAATCCTATCATTTTAGAGATAATGCTACACAAAAGAGGGAGTATTTGACATTAGCCATGGTTAAGGAGACCACAGCTCACAAATCAAATGTGAGAAAGAGCATTCACACAAGCTATGACTGATAATCACAAAGCAGAACTACAGGAGCACAGTAAGGAAGCAGAAAATAAAGTGCTTCCATGCATTCCCTTTTTAATAAAAGACCCCTCTCATTAATAATCACCCCATGTGTCAGAAACTAGTGGGATCTGGGACGTTGAGGGAAGGATCACAGCATGACACAGAACTTACACCACTGGGCTTACTATCTGAATTTTCACTTTGGTAAGGAAAAGAAGACAATTGGGAAGTCACTCCTACTAATATATTCAGGGAAAGAACATCAGAAAAAGAGTTCTCCTCCTCCCCAAAAAGAGGAAAAGAAACCAATCTTAGAATGTGTGTAAGAGAAGGGGAAGGATGCAAAGCTTGGGATAAAGCCATATAACATTTCTGTAGCCAAAACATCATTATTCTTCCATTAATATAATATAGATATAACATTCCAAACCAGAACTTGACCAGAGTGCACAGTTCAGATTTAAAGTTTGAAAATTCAGGCTCAGGCTGCTGCTTTGAGAATTACTGTTTTCATAACATAGGTGATGGTCTTGTTTCAATGCACTGGCCAGGATCACCCATACATTCTTTCAGGGTTGAGGGACGATCCACGCTTCCGAACACTGGACGAGGATTGCCAGGAGTGACAAGATGTACATCAGCATTCTTGGGGATGGGGTAACCTCAAAAAAGAAAAAAAATAGTTACACAATAATACTTGAAAACATCTGATAAATGTATTTGGGATCAGGACTCAGGTTCCTCCGCTTCTTCCCATTGGCATCTTCTTAATGAAGCCACTGTCACATCCTTTGATTGGTTTGCTGGCCCTTTGGATGTTTTGGGGAGATAGGGTTTTACCCATTTTTGAGGGATCCATTTCAGGCCGGAGAGCATGGATGCACATGCATACCCACATCCCCATGTTACTAATTCATATGGGCCCTCTACCTCCTATGTCTCTGGCTTTTTCAACATGACTGAAGGGTGTTCTCTCAGTTGCAAGGAGACATTCTGATGGAAGTGCTGGTGTGAGAACAGACTGGGATGGTAACAATGGGACAAGGATGGGACGAGAGATCTCTGGAGTCCAGGCTGGTCTTAGAGCATGCGGTTTATTGCAAGGGTTGTGGTTGAAGGGGCCCTGCTAAGAGCTGCCAGCTGCAGCTCGGAGCAGGCCCAAGGGAGAAAGAGAGAAGAGAGTGAAGAAGCACAGAGAGAGAAAGAGTAAAGTGTAAAGAGTGTAAAGAGTGAAGAAGGTGTGTAAAAAAGAGTAGGAAAGATCTCCAGAGTTCCCATTACAATACATTAAATCTTCTTCTATACTGAATATTCTAATTTACACTAACCAATCTAATACAAGATACAAATCCTATAGCATTTACATACAGCCTATAAGAATCACTACATTACCATACTGTGTTATACTTTAAACCTTATAAGCTACTCTTTGGACCCCTCCTTCCAAGCCAGGAGGGTCTGCTCTGACCCTCAGACTTTCAGTAAGGAGAAGGGCATTTTTAATCAAGAGGGGATTACTTTCAGCCGGCCAAGCCATTGTGTTTTCCAGTTGTTCATTAACCAACTGGCTTGGTATCTTAAACATTGAAATTTGCTTTCAATTCTATTTCACTTACATGTTTCATATTCTCAGAATCTTTTGCCAGAAAATCATATTTGTAAGGCTTTCTTGCCTCATCCTCTGCAACATCTCCCCCTTTCTGTTGAACAACTAAGATATTAGACGCTGTCTTACTCACTATTTTTTTGCACACACTGACGTATACCGGGTACTGCTATTAAAACTACAATTATTACAATAAAAACAATCAAGCCTATTTTGCAGAGTTCCTTTAGCCAAGGTGCAAAGCTCAAACCATCGAAAAGATTGTCTAGCCAAGACGGATCTTCTTTTGTAATCTGGTTAGCTAAAATTTTCAAGTTTTGTAACTGTTTATGAATAAAACTAGGGTGATCAGATAAGTTACTGTGATTAAACAGGTTGAAAAAGGTTTGTTAGGGCTCTTGTTGGATAAACAGGTGGTATTAGAGCTGGCAGACTTGACTAAAGCAACCTAGACATCTGTCTTTGATTGATTTACAGGTAATGCTTCACCACAAAAACTAAAATAAAAGGGTAAAAATAACATGCACTCGTGCAAATAATAAAACTCCATTCTTTTCTTGAGCTGCTTTCGGCAGACAATTTTCTCCTGATGATTCTGCGCAGTTCAGGTCTGGGTGCTTGCTTCTTGGCTTCCAATCACGGGGTCACTGGCTGGTGTGGAGGCGTCAGCAGGCTTTGTGACGCGGTACGGCTTCAAGTTCTTTGCTGGAACCCACTTGAGTCCTCCTGTGGAGACAAACTCCTTCCCCCATTTTATAAGATTGTATGGTCTTTCTATCTGTTTTGATTCTAAATTTTTAATCAAAACTGGGGGGTGTTCTTTCAGTTTTGCCTTTTTGTTGTTCAAGAAATGTCTGTAAATGGGAGGATCAGGCTCTTTTGCAGAGCTGTTTAGAAAATTATAAACATACAAGGCTTTATTCAACCTCTTTTGAGGTGTAGCCTGAGCTTTCCCCCCTTTCTGTTGATCTAAAATATGTTTCAGAGTCTGATGTGTTCTTTTTAGGGTACTTTTCAATAGTTGATTAAAATATGGGGAGCAAATACCACTGTCTTTTACTGCTTTTCTTAGTTCTTTGATCTCATGAGATGGGATGGGGGCCCATGTGTTGGCACTGACCGGCTGCTGACTGACTAGTAGAGGAATAGCTAATGGATGAAGATTTTCTTCGTTGCAGATGTTGTGTTTTACTTTATGGCAGTCTGTTAATTGAGAGTTATCAAAACTTTTTTGAGGGTGTTCTGCATTTGCTGCTTTATTGTCTTTTTCTTCCATCTCTTCCACGGCTTGTGTGCTTGTTGGAAATGGCACGGAGAAATGGTGAAGGTCTGCAGATGTTGTTGAGGGGAAGGAGGAAGGGTGCAGTTTAGGTGGATACAGCTGCAGGTCGGGTGCTGATGGTGTTGTATTGCAATGCGGTGGCAGAGGTGGCGTGAAGAGGCACGACGGGACGTCCGTGGTTGCAGGAGGGTGCGCTGATACAGCGGAGTGCGCAGTGTGGGCTGGGGGTATCAGCACAGTCGCGACAGGCATGTTCCGTGTCGGAGGTCCCGAGGGCAGCAGTGCCATGGGGGGGCTTGCAGCTCGCGGGAAGGGAATCGATGCAGGGAAGGATGGTGCTGGCAGGACTGGGGGGGGGGGGGGGGGGGGGGGGGGGGGGGGGGGGAGGGTCGTGTGGTCTACAGCCCCCAGAAGGGGAGTAACAGCAGGGAATGGGGCCACTTTGGCAGGGTGCATGTCGGGCGGGTCGGGGATCGCGAGGGGTGGCGGGCCCATGGGAGCGGGAGCCAGGGCTGTGGCTGCAATCGTGGATGGGAACGATGAGACATTGATGGTTGCAGGAGGTGGCGAGGCCGTGCCATGCAGCAGCTCGGGAGCGGGAGGCACAGGAGCTGCTGTTACTCTGGGGGCAGCCGCGGTTCCCGGTGCGGCTGGGACTCCCGGCGTGGCGGCGGCCACGCCATGAGCAGGAGGGTGGAGTAAGGCAGACGGTGGCTCGGTGGGTGGTGCTGGCAGGAGCGGGAGAGCCACTTCGGGCGACAGCAGGGCGGGCCTGTCAGCGGGGGATGGTCTTGGGGTTTCAGAAGGCAGGCATGGCGTGGAGGCGGCTGGAGTCTGCTGCTGGGGGGCAATGGCAAGCGATGGGCATCTACTGATGGCTGAACCATGGTGTACAGGCTTTGGGAGCTCAGAACCTGGGCTGCGGCGGCTGCCTGCCCGGCAGGCACAAGTGGGACTGCTGGAGCGGTGGGACTGAGAGGCTGAGCTGGAGCGGTGGCAAGCACCGGGGGGGCTGCAGCCACCAGTGCAGACGCCACGGCGCCGGCTCAAGGTGGCTTGGGGGGCTGGGGCACTGCATTTCTCAGCCCAGACGATGCCGTGCAGGAACCGAGAAAGTATGCCGGAATGCCTGCAGTAGCAGGGGGTAGTACCGGGAACCCCGCGGCCAGCACGTTTGGCATTTGTGGCACAGCAACTTCGGGAAATGGCAGAGCCGCCGTGTCGACATACGCAGGCGGGCTGGCGACCACCATCGGCGCTGGCGTAGGGGTGCGAGGGGCGGCAGGCAGGCATTCCGGAGTGGCCGGGGCGGTGGCGGGTGTGATAGCAGGGGCAATAGCGGTGGGCGGTGCCGCGTGTGCTGGGGCAGGGGGAACGGGGGCGGGGACCACGGCAGCCGGCGCGGCGAAGGGCGGGGCCATGGTGACGGCAGGACTAGGGGCCCAAACCGCCAGAGCCGGGGCAGCGGGGACGAAGAGGATGGCAGGAGCAGTGGGTGGGGCTGAGGGGTCGGGGACCATGGGGAAAATGGCGGCCGTGCAGTCGAGGGGCGGTGCTGCGACGCAAGGGGGAACCACGCTTGCTGGTGCAGGGAGAAAGGGTGCCGTGTGGTCAGGGGGTGGGGCCGCGGGATTTGGAGGGGCCGCGGCGATGGCAGCAAGGGGCGGGACAGCAGGGGTGGGCGGGGCCACAGGTACCGGAGCCACGAGGGGAGGCGAAGGGGCGGGGGACGCGCCCAGCTGCGGACTCGCTGCAGTTATGGGTGGGCTCGCAGCAGGAGCGGGTCTCGACGGGGCAATTGCTGCCGGTTGGGACTTCTCAGCAAACAGTTCCACCAGTGCCCTGCAAGCTGGGATCAGCTCCGCGACAGCCAGATTTCGGCGGGAGATATCATTAAAGATCTTAACTCCGACTATGTCCCAAAAGTCTCTGGTAAAGACGGCTGAACGGTCAGCATTTGGGAAATTAATCAAGGTCCATTCTAAAAGGTTTTTTAACTCTTGTTTAGGCAAATTACTTGGACTAGAACTTAGTAAATGCTTTAGGTGTCTATATAGATCTCTCTCAGGAGTGGAATGAGTTTGTCCCATGATTAGACCAGTGTGTTGCTCACTTAGATGTCGCAGAAGCAGGGTCCTCTGTCAGAGCTCCATCATGGGATGCTGGCCAGGCATGCCTGTCGGTGCTCAGGACTCTGCGCTTAGGTCCCTCCTCTGAGCTTCGGCTGTAGTCGTCGCTTGGCAACGGCGTAACACGCTCGGGACCTCCCAGGTGCGTCTGTGCTCAGAGCTTCAGTGCGGGCGGTGCTCAGGTACACTCGCCTGTGCTCTAGCACGCCGCAGGATCCCTCCTCAGAGCTCAGGTAGTCACTGTTAGCAATGTCTGCGTGCTCGAGGGATTCCTCGGCAAACTTTGTCAGAGAGCTCCGGGTAGCCGCCACGCAGCAGCGGCCGCCTGTGCTCAATGTCTGCCAGGCAATTAACTCCGAGAGCTCCAGGGAATCGTCACTTAGTAACGGTCCCCCGGGCTGGAGGTGTGCCTCGGCAGGTTTAAAGAGCTCCAGCCTTCCCGCTGCGCCGCAACAGTTTGCCATGCTCGCGACACCTTTCAGGTGGCTACAACTGATAGTTTTTTATTTAGTTACTGTCCATGGAGAAGTGTCTCACAGGTGAAGAAGCTGAATCGGCGTTTTCACACGTTGGGCACCAGTTGTGAGAATTGACTGCAACGGTAACGATGGGACAAGGATGGGACGAGAGATCTCTGGAGTCCAGGCTGGTCTTAGAGCATGCGGTTTATTGCAAGGGTTGTGTTTGAAGGGGCCCTGCTAAGAGCTGCCAGCCGCAGCTCGGAGCAGGCCCAAGGGAGAAAGAGGGAAGAGAGTGAAGAAGCACAGAGAGAGAAAGAGTAAAGTGTAAAGAGTGTAAAGAGTGAAGAAGGTGTGTAAAAAAG
>VZUI01038528.1:0-23454 GCA_013401135.1 Cettia cetti | reverse complement strand
CCCCCGGCGGGGCGGCCGTGAGGGCAGCGGCCGCGGGCAGCTCCCGGTGCCGCCGCTCGGCCCCCCCCGCCCGGCCGCGGCTCGTGTCCTCACCGGTGTCCATGGGTGCCCCGCGGTCGGCGGGAGGTGAAGTGTGCCAGTGACACTCGCCCGTAGTATGGATGCGGTTTCAATCTGCACATGCTCGCTCCCGACAGCCAGCCTGCCCCGCCACCTTCCCTTAACTCTTTCCGCACTGCCTCGCACTGCCTTCCCCCGCCCCGCGGCGCCGGCCCCGCGTCCTCCTGCCGGCCTGCAGCCGCTTCCCTCGGCCCGCGGGCGGGGGGCCGGCCCGGCGAGCCCTCCCTGGGACATCGCGGGGCACAGAGCCTGAACGCGGCGGGGGAGCCCCTGGAGAAGGGACCTGCCTGCTCCGAAGAATCGGACCCTGCCGGTGCTGGCCGGTGTGTGCTCAGGTGAGCGTCGGGAACACCCTGCCCTAAAAGCTCCCCAAACGCCTGGAGTGTTGGCTCCGGCCGGGAACACTGTAGCACAGTGCGCCTTGGCTGGTGAGCCTGCAGTACCAGTTCTTCATATTTACTCATCCAAAGAAACCCGTAACAAAAACAAATAAACACACACCCCATCAGCTGAGGGATGTAACCACCATGTGCCTGTTGTTGGATCTGGACGCTGACAGGACATCCCTGCAGTGCAGGAAATCAAACACAGCTATCAAAGGAAGTATTTGTCTGCAGCTTCAGTATTAAAATAGGTAAACATAATCTCTGAAAAATGTGTTTTTCCACCCAGAAAGATCTCTCCAGATTCAGAAAACTGCCTGAGGAAGAATAGTAAGAAAATAAATTTGAAGCATAGGTAGTAAAAATAAAATCCTTTCTTCGGCTGCATTAACTCCTTGGCAGCACAAGAACACAGGGGAAAAAAAATGCTTTTCTTTGGCATGAAAAATCAGGAGAGTGCAGTCCTTAACCAGGGCTTGCAAGCAAAGAAATTCCCTCTCCATAGCTCTGGCTTCCCTCTGAAAAAAATGGAGGTGACAGCAGTTCTCTGCAGTTAGGTGTTACTGACTAGTGCTATGAAGTGCCTTATAGTCTTCAGACTAAAGTGAGCAAGGTTTTTAGTTAGGTCCGTTTCCAGAGACATTAACATATTCTGGGATGAAATGGTAACCTAAAGTGACACAAATGCAGAAATGGCAATTGATCTTGAGCCCAGAGACCTGTCTTTAACCAGCACCCTGCTTTTTCTGATGGGTCACTGACATAGGGCTCTTGTCTGATCTTACCAGGCCTCTGATGCAGTCCACATTTTCTTTCTCACAGGCACAAGGATTCCTGGTCTCTCCTACCTTCTGTAGTACCAGAAATGATGAGCTAATGCTTTTAGCAGAATAAGGATGGTTTTATGACCTCTGTTTAATGACTCAGCATTTCTGGTTTCAGTAATAAACACTCCCAATAATGAGGCAACATCGGAACTGTGCAGACCCCGAAGCAATTATAAAGAAGGATTCTCAAGATGTCTGGCAGCAGTGACTCTGTTAAAGGCAGATATTCTCTGGAGAGGCTGCTCCTTCAGCCGCAGACCTGCAGGGCCAGCAGACGCTGCACACACCAAAGCGGCCGCGGCCGTGCATGGATGGCTCTTCCCAACCCGGGAGTGCCCCGGCTGCTGCCTGGCGTTCCCTCTGCGCTCGCGCGGGGAGCTCTGTGGACAAACCTCTGTAGCTGCTCCGAGGATGCCACAATGCAGCAAACCAGCCTGTCACCGAGTCACCTGATTGCACAATCCCACTGTGGGTGCTGGAGATGCAGAAAGATGGAGCGTTTTAAAGGGGAAATGGAGAATAATGCACAGCTAGCCCTACCTCAGCAGCCGAGCTGTTGCAAGCTACGGCAGTGCTGCGTGTGCTGGTGACCTCAAGCTGGATAAAAAAATCCACAACTCTTTTGTATAAATTTAAACAGAGCTGAGAAGGAAAATGGTAAAATAGCTAAGGCATATTTGATGTTCTAAGAAGCACCTTTAAAATACCATATCCAATTAGGCAGTTGGAGAAGACAGTAGCCTGAAGCAGTGCTTATGTATTTATTGTAAAATAGCGTCCTTTAGAAAGCACCGAGGACCATGCTAGAGATATAGTCAGAGCGTGAGAGAGATCATTTCACAGTATGAGACAGCATGAATGTTTCATAGCATGAGAGGAGAGAATTCCTTACAGGGAGCAGAGGAAAGGTCAAAGAGAGAGGAAGAAGAGAGCTGAGAGATACTCACCTACGAGAAGGAGAAATCAACAGCTAAAGATGGATCAGAAAAAAATGAGAAGCATGTGTAGGGAATACATAAATCTGAATTCTCCTGTCTAGTCACATCATGCAGAGAGAGGAAGGAGGAGGTAAGGATAAAGGAGAAGGCTCCCAGAAAGAGAAGAAAGGAGGGAGGAGGCAGTGAAGCAGGGTGAGCATGAAGACACTGTACTGTGTTGAGGGGACAGGCGAGAGGGAGAAAAGTCAGAGTGAGCACCTGATGGTGGTGCTGTACACCTGAGAGCTTGTTCAGCTCTCCCTAGCTGCATTAGCAGGGAAAAAAAAAAAAAAAAAAAAAAAAAAAAAAAAGAGCTGTTATTATTCTGTTCAGCCTTTTTTTCTTTCACCCTGAGCTAGTAAAGGAAGAAAAAAAAATTGAGATTATAATACAGTGAAAGTGGGAGTAGAATGAAGACTGGGGACAAAGGCAAGACAATTTCTAGAACTGCTCTTTTGTCAGGCATTCACAAGGAAGCTTGAGTTCTCCAAGGCCTGGTGCTGGGAATGAACACTGTTCTCTGCAGAGCATCCAGGCTTGTGCACAGGAAGCTGGGTCCAAGATGAAAAGAGTTTGTGCTGACATAAGGGTTCTCTTGTCTGTCTGCAGCCACTTGTAAACAGGCACAGGGAATGCAGCTGATCTTATTAATGGTCTCATAATCCCTTCATGTGTGTGTTGCCTTTTTCTGAAATAGCATAGATCATCTATAATACCTGATCTAGTATACGTGCCCAAAACCAGTTCAGATGTTTCTGCACCAGCCTGTCTGGTTCTGGAAGGGTTTCTTCATTGGGGTCCACCATAACACCTGACTCTATGGAAACATCTTGGAAAGTGGCATAATCATATTTGTTTGCTGCTGTACTCCTGTATCTGGACATGGTGAGGAGTGCAGTGCAGCAATACCCAGGCTAGTTCCTTACTCATCCATTCTGTGACAGGCAGAGTTTAATCCTCACTGTAATTTGTGTTTCATATGTGGCACATTGTTACACTAAAAAAAAACCATCCAAAACTTATGTCTTCAGGAGCACTTTAATGTGGTCATGACACTAGTATCTGAGTACTTCACAAAGATCACTGCCACTGTAGTCATTCCCAGTGAGGTAAGATCATGCTCTGTAGACTGGGCTTTGAAGTTCAGATCTGTTTCAGTTAAAAAGAATCCTAAATTTGAGATTCATAGGATCTCTCTTTCCCCAGAGAATTTAGTTTCATATGGCTTCTTATATTTAAATTCCAGTTTAATCCAGTAGATGCTCATCCCTCCTGTAAATCCAGTCCTGGTCTTGAAGTAGAAGCACCTGAAAATTAGTCATACCAGTTTAGTCCAAGTGGGTTGTTTGACGTTGCTTAGGAAATAATGAGGAATGGGATCCATATTTCCAGAGCAGTGTATAACCACTGGGCTTATTAAGTTATCCTTAGCCTTATTACTTGATTCACTTTCTACATGCTGATGGGTTCTGCAGCAAATGAAATGAGAATCTCAGCTTATAACATTCCCCATTCTCTGCACAGCCCAGTCAGTGCTTTGAAGGAAACACCTATCATGAAAAACTTCATCACAATTGTTTAAAACCTGTCAAGACAGAGTCAGGGTTTTCCCCTCCCTAGGGAAGTTTGGCTTTTTCTGTCCTGCTTTTCTGAGGAGGTCCCACAATTGGAAATTGTGAATTTCATCTCCCTGTGTGTATAGAATAAAGAGTAGATGCTCTGTGTTTATTCCACAACCACAACCACAACCACCCCCCCCCCCCCCCCCAAATGGATTTACATCCAAAACATGGACTTCTCTGACAGGAAACTGAGGAACAAAGAGTAATCTTTAGCTTGCAAGGAAATTAAAAAAAGGAACTTTGTTTTTTTGAAGGGGCCCCAGCCACTGTGGTGACAAATGTTATTCAAATACCTGAAGTAAGAAATGGCTTTTGAAGAATACCACAAGTCATGTACTTTTCAGATCAGCTTGTATAGGTCTTCATGCAATACTATGGAAATTGCTTTCTTTGTCTCTTTTTCCTTATGGTGCAGGTAGGAAAAACACAAGCCATTGATTTGTTAAGTTTTTTGAAGAAAACATGAAGGAAATTTTGAAACATGGTTCCTCCAAGCTGGAGGAGACTCCCTGGAGTGATGGCTCCTCTCTTTCTTTTGCTTGTGTCAGGGGCTTGGGTTTTTTCTATGGCTCAGATACTAGCCCCATATTCATCACTCCTGAGAAAGTACTTGATTCATAAAGGGATAGAGGCAGAAGTTGAGTCCATGAAGGTTCTTAAGTTATCTCTGCACAAAATTGAAGCCACTTAAACATTTGTTCTCCTAATGGTGCCTGTGGCAGTCTCTGTAGTAAGGTGCTGTCCTTGGGATCAGCTTCAAAATGTTGAAGGCCAGACAGCAATCCCCCAGGAAGCCAGAGCTGGTTTTGAAAACTATAGGCTTTCTCTCTGGGACTGCTAAAATAATTTCCTTACTCAGAACATTTTCTTTCCTTTAGATATAGACCATAATAGTAAAGCTTACATTAGTATTTAGCTTTTCTTTCCTTCAAAGCATTTTTCTGTAATAGATACCTGCCATGCCATTTGGCTTGGTAAGAGTTTGGGCTGAAACAAAACATTGCAAATAGGAAATTTTTACTCCTAAGAGATATGACTGAAGTGCCATGCAGCAAAGCATTTCCCTGTTTAGGAAAGCTCTCTCCATGGGTGTTCCTATTCAAGGTATCCATGGGAAAAGATGCTAGTAAGACATTATTTCACAGAGAGTGTTAAAGCTTGTGAGTTTACTCTGGGATGTTCAGAGATCACCTCTTTGGACTCAGAAATTTCTCAGCAGAGAACTAGTGTCCTCCACTACCTTCTGCCATCTTTGCCTTCATGTGGATTAGATGCCAGACAGGTCCTTTGGAACAGAGCAGCCTGAGGTTTCTAGAACAAGCAGCAGGCAAGATTTACCTGAGGTGTGACTGATGTCTGACTAAGTTAGTCTGTATTTGCTTGAATTTTTAATGACAATAAATAAAAAGAATCCTTCATGGTTTCTATTCTAGTTTCAGGGACAGAAGAAAAGCAAATGTTATATACATGGAAATTACAGAACCTGAAGGGTTTGGCAACAACCCTGTTTTCTCTTATTTTGCCAGGTTCAGCATAATGCCAACATAGTTTTGGGGAGAGGCAAGCCACTTTACAAACCTGTACATGTCCAGTCCCATTTTGATCCACTGATATCTTTTGGGGAGATGTGTTTCCCATTAAAAATGGAAGGAGACTAGAAGCTTGAAGGCTTGGATTGTACTCACAGACATGCTTCAGGCCTTCCCAATGCCCCCAAATTCCCCTCTCTGTTTTTCTCTTTCCCCAGCTGTAAAAGAGGGAACACATTTCCTTTGCTAGAAGGCTTTGAGACAAGCCAATGGAAAACAGGATAAGTGAAGAGGTGTTACATTTCAAGAGTTTCTAGAATGGCAAACAACCTGATGCTAGCACTTCACTGACACATCTTGTAACTCTGAGCTAGCTAAGGAACTGAGACAGAGAAGAGAGATTGCACGTGATTTACCTAAAATGCTTTTGAATGTCAAAATGACTGCCAGAGATGGGATAATTATAATAAATAATTATTTTAATAAAGTGTCTCTGTAACATATTATACTGGAAAATATAACTGAGACACTAAATATTTTTGGAACAGTAGTTTTTATTTATACGATGCGACATGTGCAAAGTGCTCTGATCAACAGTAAAATGACAAGTGTCTGCTCCAAGTCACTTACAATACATTTCTCAAACATCAGTCAAGTAGTGATAATAAACCAGGGATTAGAGGGGAATGGATAAGGGGAAGTGATGGAAAAGATAAGAGTTACAATATAAAAACAAAGATCAATGGAGATGGTTGAGAGAAATTACATAATGGGACTGAAATTGAAAAAGTGTTCCTCTGAGATTTGAAATTATGTGGAGAGTGGATATTACAAAGGAATACATTAAATTATTCAGAGATAAAAATCGTGGTTTGACTCTCTACTTTTGTGTTTCAAATATCCACCATGAGCTGCCCAAGAACATTCCCAAGAACATGCCCAAGAACAGGACAGGAGCTTTTTGAATAACAAAAACTTCTCAGATGAGGCCAGGTTACTTAGTTATCATAGGCACATGTCACAACCAAGGACATTTCTAGACAGAGGAACAAAGAAAGAGAAAGGAAGTCACCCAGCAAATTGTATTTCCTTTGTATTATGCTAATCCACCTGATAAAGGGACCATATACTGGAATATCTAAGAGAGAAAATTGGTAATTTTACAATCTTCCAGTTTCCATCTTCAGTTATCCTGGCAACCTAAATTCATCTTGTTATCGTTAAATTGTAGCACTTAAAGGTCCAAACGGAGAGAAAGTTGCATGTTTATCTACTGCTTCTTGACATAACTATAATAATAAATATATATATAGCTCTTCTACAATGTAGTGTATTTCAGGGATTACTATCACCTAGAATGACCTCTTAGCTATCATAGACCATTAATTTTCATGGATATATTCTAGTATTTAAAGCTACAACTCATTCTTGACAGTTTGCAGTTGACTGTAGGCCAATAAAAAAAGTCTAATTTTGATGAAGACATAATGAGATGAAGAATTCACCACATTAGCTTGTTCTAGTGGTTAATCATTTTCTTGTCTCATTCTTCACTTGAATTTGTCTGGCTTAATAGTTTCTCCACTCAGTCCTCAGTACAACTTAGTCTGCTCAGAGCCCTTTCCTGCTAGTATTTTATGCTTCCAACAGTACCACTTCATTAATCAAGCTGTAAATCATGTCATCTCCTTTTCAGTAAGTCAGACAGGCTGAGCACTGAAAGGTTTCTACAATAAGGCATTTTCTTTAGATCCTGAATAATTACCAAGCTCCCTTTGCACCTTACCCAGCTTTTCAACAACCTTTGAAAATAAATATCCTGCATATGATTAGTTTAATGAGTGCCACAAAGGGAAGAACAGCAACCTCCTACTGGTACTCACTATTCCCATGTTTATGCATTCAAGGATTGATTTCACCCTTTTTGCCACAGTATCTCACTGGAGTGAAAATGCTCCATACTCTGATGATCCTGATCCTTTTCACAATGCTGTTTTTTCCAGGGTAGAGTTTCTGATTACACTTCTCCTAATCTCCTATCTGGTTCCCACATGCATAATTTTGCCTTTGGCTGTAGTAAAAAGCTTTTTGCTTGAACATGAGGGCGATCCTTCCTGCCCTATATAAATGCTTTCCCCTCATCATTGCCATTCCACCAGGCTTCCCAATACCTGCATATTTTATCAGCAGTGAGTTTCTGTTTACTTCTAGGGCAATGATGGAAATACTGAGTAGCACTGAATCTAAAATTCATCTTAATACTACTTCCATGGCTTTTGCAAAGCACAGGTGACATGACTTTTTTTTTTTTTTTTTTTTTAACTATGTCCAACAGACAAACCTGGCTGGACTGTTTTCCTTGTGCTTCAACCATCCTGTGTCATGAGAGTCATCCAGTGTTGCTCCTGATCCTGATTCAGTGACAAAAGAATTTAAGAAGTAAAATCAAGCAGGATTCACAACCTGTACGTGTATTCATTCTTGTCCAGTCAGGAATTTGTGTTGGTTACCATGTTATGTCTCTTCATAGAACTGCAGGAGGTAGGGCTAGAAAGAATTTTGAGAGCACCTCTAGGCATCTTCTTGTTCATGGCAGGGGTGCTTAAATTATTCTTGCCTTTTTTTTTTAAATTTACTTTTTAATCAAGATTATTGTGATAATGGAAAATACATCTCTTGATTTTCTTATTCTTTGTCAAAAAATTCTCTATCAATTAATATTTTTTTCCATGAACTGCTGCTAGCCTTGCTAGTGCACATCTACTGTGATTATTGACTTTGCCATTTAAAAAAAAAAATAGTGCCATAGAACAGACACTCCTTTAGTATTCTGCTACTTCCTTGCTGTTAGAGGATTTATGAAATATCAGTATCAGCAGGCTAGAGATCAGTTAAATAAGCTCTATTAGGATGCCCATGTAAGTCATCCAGACCTGCTGATTTTAAAATATTTACCTCCAGTACATACTTTACATTCCTCCTGGTCACTAACAGAGTGGAAAATTTTTCATCAGCCCATGTGATAAAAGTGCATCATCTTTCTTCTTTTCAAATACAGAACAGAAATATGTCTGGAATATTTGCTTTTTCTGCAACTTTATAATTTCCTCATCTGCATCAAGCAGCAGCATGTACCCTTGTTAAGACTTCTGTTGTTCTTAATATACTCTTAACTAATTTTATTGTCTTAAGGCCTGCCAGCCAATGATTTTCCTCTGTTGTCCTTTTATTTTGTCTATTTTTATATTATGTAACTTCCACTTTATATTGGTTGCTAAATATTTCCCATTTTGTCTATTTGCTGTGTAGGGTTTTTATTTTCTAACTATGCCTTCACATTGATCCAGGATGGCATTTTTAAAAATATTGTTCTCTATTGGTCTCTTACAACATTGGGACTTTTTTTAAAATCCAGTGGCTCTTACACAGCTCTCAGTTTTCTGCCATATTTTTCTGTATGAGTTTCTCTTCATCATCTTTAATATGCTTTGTTCTATTCTCTAGCCTGATTCAATGGTCTCTGAGAGACTCTCCTTCTACAACGGTATCTTTTGTTTTGTTATTATTTAGTGCATTAAGCCATTATGCATTAAAGCACCTGTGGGTCTGAGTAATTAATAATTCCAAAATACTGGGAGGTTGTATCTAAGAGAGCATACCCTCTTTTTGCACTCTCCTTCTCATACTCGTTTTTCACTTTTTCATTGGAAACTAACTAATATACTGTATAAATTATTGCAGCTGTTTTCAGAATGCTGGTTCAATTAATTTTCTTCTTAGCAATGAATACAGGAATGACTTCCTTTAGAATTAACATCAATTAATATTATTCTTAACAATCAATATATGAGTTATAAAACAGTTTCACTAGCCAAAGAGTTCTTTTGCAGTCTTCGCTGAATACAGTAGCTGATATTTCACTGTTACCTTATTTTTGTTATGTCACTTTCAGAATGCATTACATAGGAATATTTTTCCCATTCAACTGGATAGCTCAGGCCTAAAGACATTTGAAGTTCATCACACAGGCCTGAAGAATACCCAGAAACTTGGACAAGCAGCCACCTAATCTCATCATGTATTTCAGCTGCCATATACATGCATATGATGAAGAACACATTAAAGTGATGCACTTTAAGGAGATTACTGCACTATTTTGAAAAGTAGCTCTTTCCTTCCTCTGTTTTCTGATCTTGTTGCTGTCCTGAAAGCAGTCCCACAATAAACATATGAGCCCAACAAATGTCAGTGGGTCAGTTAGGG
The DNA here is from genome assembly GCA_013401135.1 of Cettia cetti. Lineage (NCBI taxonomy): Eukaryota > Metazoa > Chordata > Aves > Passeriformes > Sylviidae > Cettia > Cettia cetti. Next base: position 13,733 of record VZUI01038528.1, on the reverse strand, counting down.
TGGGAGCTAAAGGGTCCCAGATCTTTTTGATGACTAAGAAGAGTCAGATGAAAAAGACTGTCTCTCTACAGATATGCCAAATAAATAACTACTTCATTAAATATTCATCTACATCTTGCACAGCAAAGCTCCCCATCAATAGGTATTGCCCCAGCATAAATTGCATAGAGATGGCCATAATATTGTCTAAAGAGTAAATCTTCATTTTGGAAAGTTATTAAGAAGATTTTTTTCATAAAGAATTTAATGAGATAAAGTAAATACATAATCCTGTAGAATATTTAGTTCATGATATGTCCAAATGAAATTAGATTTTCTGTCATAATGTAACTTAAAATTATTGAATATGTTACAATGACTATGAATGCCTGCTTAACAATATTCAGTCCAGAGATCTGCAGAATTTTCTATTACAGAAGGGACCAGAAATTATGTTCTAGATACCAAATAATCCCAGTCATCCTGCAAAGCTCTCAGTTATGATTAGTAAAACTGATGCTGGTCATTAGAAATCAACCTCAGAAATATGTGCACAGAAGCAGAGCAAGCGAGCTGAATGTGAGCAAAGGTCCTGCTGCACCTTTGAGACCAGCTGTAAAAGTCATCTGCACAATTAGTTGTGACTCTTTATCTATGGACTGATCCAGGTCTTAACAGTACGGCTGCAATTCACTGCTTATTCAGTCATGAGAACTGGACACTCCTGCACAATGATGCACTCCATCCTAAGGAGACTAATCAAGTTTCCCTGTCCTCACTGATGATAGATGGAGCCAGATGAGTAGTTCAGGCTCATTTCTTGACTCCTGGGTAGCTGAAGTCAGGCAAAATAATTCCAGACTGATGGTCAAACTAGGTACATTCTGTTTCATAACATCCTGACCAACTACATGAGACAGATCCTAAACTGATCAAATGAGAGTCAGAAGGAAGCCCAAATTAGGCTCTAATTCATAAATAAATCTCACGTTCATAATTTGACTTCTGTTACACCTGTGCCACCAAATGCTTTCAAAAGTTTATTTTACATAGTTATCTTTGCAAATGGGAACTAAATGACCCCTTTTATATCCTTCCAAAGGAAAAATACAAGCTAATAGAAGGGAAATTTGAGAATAAAAGTGTCAGGACTGAATTTCACTTCTTCCAAAAAAAAAAAAAATCCATAGTTGCTTTTTGGTTCAAAGCCATTTTAAATTTTGTTGTAACATTGGGCATGCTATTAAGGAGAAATATTCTGTTATACTTTAACACAGCCAAAGATGATATCGGTTTATAAAATCCATTTGGAGTCAGCCACATTTTCAGTAGGCTTTTTTCTTAAGGGATGTCTATCCAAATACAAGCAATTAAGGGTTCTTTATTAGCCCATCTCAGAGGTACAGACTTTACCATCAATAGATGTTCTTCTCAACTCTCCTAATAAGACAAGAGGACAAAGAAATACTACATCTTCCCCAAATAAACTGTTTCTCTAGCATAATCCCATACATGAGCCAACTCTAAGTGTATTGCACTGACTATAAAACATTCATGTGCTCATAATTCTGGGAACATTTAGCTGTTACTGATTTGCAAACATCACTGCGCCATGAGTAAAACTTGGATAAACTAGGAAATCACAAACCCTGCTTCCACAGTCAGACTGTGGTGTTCCTTGCTTTTCCCATACACTTCAACAGTCTCTAGAACCTTACCCCATTTTTTTATAGTTCCTGTATTCTCACTGCCCTTGTTCCATGATCAGGATAAGGAAAAAAGACCAAAGCTCATTACCTGGTGGGTATCTCAGCAGTCAAATTAACACTTTCTGGCAAAGCAACTTCACTAAACTTGTGCTGAGTATCTATTTTTAGGGCATTTTTGGCATAGCAGAACACTGTTTTCTGGAATTGCCAAGAAGCTGTGTTTAGAGTTAACCTTGGAAACATCTAAAACTGATATGTACACAACCAGTGAAAAGATGCAGGTAGACAAGTCAATGTCTGAGCTGCCCTCACCTGCTGACAGCAGTCCTGTAACCCCAGCTGGCAACCCCAAGGTGCAGCAGGCACTGCTGGGTTTCCTGTGTCCCTTTATTGTGACCCATGAATATCAAACACTGTGACATCCAACTCCTTTCTTTCCAAGAGAATAAAAAATGGTGCTGGCGTGTTCCCTGAAGCTGGCAGACAGTCTTATGAAAATCAGAGCAACTGGATACACCCTGCCTTCTGCACAAGCAAATCAGGCATTCCCAGGGAATAACCCTGCAACCAATAACCCTATAGTTCACCGTTTGTGTTGATCTCCTCCCACCTGCTGGATGACAGAAGGAGAGAAAAATATCAGCAGTAATTTTTTTTAAAGTGTCTGAGCAGTTCTCTGTGGCTCTTGTCCATGCTGGTATTTGGGTATCCAAAGGTAGTAATTAAAAAAAGTATGTTACCAGCCTGAGTAATAAATACAAACTCTGTCACTGACAGGAACTAATACGGATTTCTCATGACACTTAATAATTTCTAACAATCTTATCTGGAAGCAAACTCTACCAACTAGCCCTTTTTCAGGCTCCATAGCTGGCTAAGCACATGGTCTTTTAGGTCTGTCATCTGAAGAAAACATAATAGTTCTGCAGAACTATCTGCATCCCCATGGAGCAGGAGGTCAAGGGATGCTTCATAGGGGCACCCATTGATTTTGAAAAACCAAAACATGCTGGAATTACCTCAACATATTTCAGTCTCCTGATTCCAGGGGACTATTACTTTGGCTTTAGGGGCAAGGTTTCCTTGATATTATATTACAGAACCAATCCAATTTACAGTGACTCAGACTTGCAGCCTTAGGTTTATCTCAACCAAGCTTTTTGAGGAAAAGTTTTTTTCCCCAGGTTGCTTTATACTTACCTGCAGTTGTTGGACTGTGTCATTGACAGTGGAGTTTTTCCTTTAAAATAGGCACCAAAGCCATTTCAAATGGGGTTCTTTTGTTTACTTCAAAAGATAAAAATACTTACTTTAAAGAAAGTGAACACATGGGTAGCACAACTTCACAATGTACAGAAAATTGCAGGATTCTATATAGCCACAAAATATTAGAATTCAAAGCAAATAGACCTATTTAGGGTCATCATACAGTCTTTATTGTTGCGAATAATCTTGTCATTGGGAGTAAGTTTGTGAGATGGAAATTAGATCAAAGTTTCAAGAATAGTGAGTGAAACAGATTGTAACAAGGTTTCCTGAAAGGCAAAAAAACCCAAAAAACAAAACAAAACCAAAACAAACAAAAACCAGACAAAAAACTTTTGCCTTGTCATTCTGTGTGCCCTGAGACTGCTCAGGAGGTGGGGAAAGTATTTGTAATAGCATAAAAAAGGACCAAGTGCAAACCTACATGTTGGTAGGTTTATCATTAGTTGATGGCATTTATGGTGGGCAGAGCTGCATGTGTCATCTAGTATATTTTTTATTCTAGTGAGGTACATGAGTCTTGATGCTTTGTGCAAGTGATTCTCCAGGCTATGTTTGGTTTAATTTCTCGAGTGTCACTTTTACTCATACAGAGTGGCTCAGGCTTAACATACAGGGCTATTTTCCACTTGGAGGGGGAAAAAAAAAAAAAAAAAAAAGAGAAAAACCAAATCCACAGAAAGAGTCTTGAATTGCATTGGGCTTGACATGAAATGCTCCCCTCCTCTGTAGCTCCAGAACAGAGAGAGCTTGTTATTGTTAAACAGTAGCTAATTAGGATGGGATTTCATGTTGCTAAGAGCTAAGTCTTTGGTATGCAACAGAGCCAAACAGCAAGGGCAAAGTGTAACTATTTAAGGCTGAAGTTTGCTATTTAAAGGAAAGTGTTCATTCTTGCCCAAATGTTTGTTGCAATCAGGAAAGTGTTTCTGTTCCAATGAGAAGATGATGGGCAGTCACGATCCCATCCAGTCAGTTCAGATCAAATGTGCTCAGGATATAAGCCAAGAGATTTTTTTTTTCTGATCTGCCAGCATCAAAAGCACCATCAGTGATTGATTTTGTGATAATGGTGTAAGCAGCTACTGGAAATTCAGGACACTTCCCAGAGATTTTCTTTGGGAGAACCAAATATGAGCTTTCAGGAGCGACACAACTGCTGCTATCCAAAACATGCTGTCTCTTCTGCAGAGGTGCTAAGACATGACCCAGTCACAAGTCCATGTGAGCATAACCTCTTGTGAGCAGGATATGTTGCCTAAACTTGTGCATGAAAATTAGTGGAAGATGTCCTGAAGCCTCTCTTCTTTTTATGCCTACATGGCTACAATTCACAGAATACTTTTTATGCCTGGCAGCAGGCTTACCTTAAATCTAAGTCCAGATAAAATATTGTGGCCACTGATTTCAGACAAGACTGTAGAAATCTGGAGTCAGTACTTTGCATCTCTGTATGGCCACACACTGCTTTGCAGAGGGAATGTAAAGCTAGCGGTTCAAACTCTGAAGCTCTCTTAGATTTAAAAGCAACCCCTCCCTGCAGCAATGGTGGCATTACTTTAGCTTATTAGAAGAATGGCATTATAATTTTGATCCAGCACAAAAACATTTTGTTAGAATTCTTATTTGATGAAAGGTTTAATATATGGCTTTTATTTCTGTGATGTCTTCAGAGAAGCTAAATAATCTTTGGGCAAATATAAATGGTAATGCCTCATGTCAATAGCTCTTATGAGAAAAAAATCAAGGCTGAGAGAAGACAAGTGGTTTCTGCAGAAAGATCAGGCTTGAATTTTGACCTGTTTTAAGAGTGGAAGTGGGTCCAACTTTAACAAATATTTGGGAAAAAATAGTCTTAAGGGCTTTTCAGATTTGTACCAATGGCTGAACTAATTTGAACCATTTGAACTAATGGCTGAACTGAACATAACTAATATATGCAATCATTGACTTAGGAACACTTTTTCCTACTCCCCTACACAGTCCTATATGTTTATCTGGCAAAACAATCCAACGCGTATGTGCTTTTTAGGAATAATTACCCAAGTGTCCACTGAGTCAGGATTATATGTTAGCACGTGCATCCAATGTCTCAGAGACATGGTTTGGACTAAGTCTTAGCACCCCTCCAACAGGAGCCCTTAACAAATTATGGCCGTTCATACTCCCTTTCTCCACAGAGCTCTACCCCCATAATGGTCCCTTGAAACGGCCTGGGTGTTTACCTGACCCAAGGTTTCTACTTATTCCAGATGAAGAAAGACCTCTACCGGTTTAATTAGCAGAGGTGGTGTTTATGTCTGTAAGAGGGCGATGCCTGACTTTCCCGCTGGGAAGTTTGTTTCCCCGGTAAGGCAGAAGCCAGCCGAAAGCGTCGGCACTCTCAGCACACCCGGTTTCGGCGAGTCCCCTCGGTATCCCAAAGCCCGGAATCAAACCCGCCGTGCGCAGCGCCGCCCGCCGCGCCGCCTCCCGCCACCAGGCGGCGCCGGAGCACAGCGGCAGCGGCTGCCGGCCCCGCGGCGCCGTGCGGGCCTCGGGGCCTGGCGGAGCGGCCCTGTGCGCCCACACAGGCAGCGGGCAGCGTGCGGGCATGCCGGGCGCGCCACTGCACGGAAATGCCAACACAGACAGGGAATGCTGCCAGAATATTTTATAATAGCTACAAATGGACAGACACTTCTGGCAAAAAAGGAACCCCAAAAGGGAAAAGTTGAACTGAACACCCCCACCCTCTCAGCCCCTCCAATTCCCACAGCGAGCCCTCGTATGTGGGACACGGGTGGAGTGCCCGTGCCTGCCTCGAGTGGCAGCTCCTGTGCAGCTAGGAAGATGTGCCGAGGTCTCTGGTGCAGGGGGGGCCCAAAGTGCCCATTAACCCCCTTGGTGACTCTCTGGATGAACTTCCTATACTTCTTGTTCTCTTCCTTCTTCTGGTCCAGAAAAAAATCCCCAGAGTTTCATTCATCTGCTGTGAATGAAACTGACGCTGTGACACCAAATGCAAATCCCCCTCCTTCTCCTGCCCCTTGACTGGAGTTTCTAGAATGGCTGGAGAACTCACACTTCACAGCCAACTGAGCATTTGCAGGCAGAGTTCTGACCTCCTACTGTGTGCAATTAACACTAATTAAACAAATAAGTAAAAATTACTCATGACATCCTTTGCAGAAGGCTCTAGCTCAGTTTTGTGTTGTATCTGCTGGAGCTGTTTTAATTGGCTGTCTGTCCACTGCTGCATCCTGGCATGGGCTTCTGAGGGAGCAAAGAAACACAGACCACCTCTACACCAGGACTGAAGTTACACCTATACACCGAGACTGAGGTTACAGGGCTGCCCCAGAGCAGGGGAGGCAGTCACGGACAGAGGGAGAGGCTGGGCAGTGACCTGGGCTTCGGAAGCTCCCCTGTGGACCCACAGGATCCTGGGCAAGGGAGCACAGCATAAGGAAATGGGTGGGAATCTCTTACATTGCAGCAGTCAACATAATGAAAGCCAAGCGCCATCTAAATCTACAGCTAAGGTGCCATTTCTCTTACAAGGGTTCCTGCTTCAGGCACTGAAGACAAGAGTGAAAGACAAGTTCCAGATCAATCTCTGAGCCTCCCAGGGAGACCTCATTGATAGGAAATTACAAAATGAAAAAAAAAATTAGATTAGGATAACAATTTCAAAATTGGCACCTTTTCCAGGTCACCCTGTTGCAGGCACCCTGGGGCTGGTTTTCAGAGAAACCCAACCCTTGAATTTCCTAGCACCTTTGAAACCAAGCCAAGAACATTTTGCCCAGAGGTAGAGGCACACAAAATTAGGTTTCCTTTTTAAGATGCATGTTGGCTGTGTTTGAAAGCCATATTATCCTTTATAATTTTTAACCCTCCCCTCCAGAATTTTCTGGAATCTTAAGCTGAATCACAAAAACGATGCAGATCAGAAAACTACCCTTCAACGCATTCCCTCCATGTCCTTTCATCCTGGCCACTGTGCTGTTTGGCAATTGTTGCTGCATACAAAGGGTAGGTAGGTATCAGGCAGGTACCTCCAAACTAAGTGGGGAAGAGTTTCTGCTTCTGTAATGAAGAAGAAGGCAGGTCAGTTCTTGAGAGCAGAGGGTGAAGTCTTGATGGCATGGTACTGTGGTGGTAAGATTGAGTTTGTTCTTTGCCCATGAACAGTTTTCATCTATGACCAAGGATAAAAATTTGAGATTTTGTCTATATGCTTTCAGACATAGCGGGAGAGAGGGCAGAGTGCAGGTTTTCTCCTTAAATTTACAGGTATGTCATACCTGTATATATGCTTGCATGCTGGACCGTGTTGTGATACATCCTGGACTCCACATCAGTGCTTCCCACTAGTCCCAAGCATTCTAAGTACTATCAGACACTGCTTGCTTGGGCTGCCTGCTGACATTACTTGCCAGTGTTGTCCACAAAAACCAATTTGCAATACCATTGGAACTGCTTATGGCAGCTTGTAACACCTACAAGTGTGAGCTACTGCTTTGAGCCCTTTGGGGAAGTGTACAGAAATGCTTTCCTTCCTCAGGAAGGGAGCGGGGCAAGCCCCAGGACTGACCCTAGAACTCAGTTGACAGCATAAAAGTGGGGTTATTACCCTCTCCCCAGGCACATGCACTATCATGTTCTATTATTTGCCTTCCCAAAGAGATCTGTGCTGGTTTTGTGGATCACCATGGAAACTGCCAGAAACAGTCATGCCAGGGAAGCTCAACGGCCACTATTCTGAGAGTGCATTGTCTGCGGATCTCATCTGTGTAGAGATGGAGCTCTCTCCAATGCTGCTCACCCAGGGATGACCCCTCCTGAGAGAAGCAGGCAGAAGGATCTCTGCAGGAGCTCTTGACATTTCCACCCTCCATGTGGAAGTGAAATAATTCCTCCCATTAAACAATGCTTTGACAAGTCTGAAAGATCCCAGAGCAAAGATCACAAACATCTGGGAACTGTGTGCCTGGCTCTGGTGTGAGACCAGGAACAGAGCCAAAAACCTCACCAGCTAACCCCTCCTGCACTCTCATGGAGGACAGCCTGCACGCTAGTTTCAGCAACAAAAGCTCTGTAAGTAGGAGTCCTTATGGCAACCGTGTCCTTCTCCACACCCCATCCTGACATCTGGCAGTTGTAGGCATAACTTCAGTGCAATACTGGAAAGGCAGCCCAAACCCTTCCCACAGACTAGCCCCATTTGTTACTAGTGTCTTCCCTCCCCCACTGCCAACCAGTACAGGCCACCCTACTGGTTGTGGAAGGGCAGGGATCCTCCATCAGAAGCTGTCTTGTGCATCTTCCCCTGCCTCTGACCACAGAGCTGCCCCAGGTGCCCATTCCAAAGTTGTTAGATCAGCACCCAAACAGAGGGCAAGCTGGGACCTATTTTGGTCTTTACTAGAAGTATTGATGTAACAAATCTGGATATTTTCCCCCAGCTCTGCTATGGCCAAGGAGACAACACCTTCTAGCCCACCCAAATCTCTCCAATCCAGCAACTCTTTTCACAAGTCTAGCAAGGATCAGACATGGGTTCTCTCCCCATGATCTCTTGTGGTCTCAGTTTTTATGCTACAAAGCTATTTTCAGTGATGGGTGGGTATAGAACAATAGCAGTAAGAGGGGTCTGTGTTCCATGGAGCTTCTCTGGCTACCTGCAGCATACATTATTGCCTTCTCAGCACTCACCCCTAATAAACATGCCCTGCAGACAGATGATGTTTAAGAATGGGGCTTAGATGACAAGTCTGTCCACACAGCTATCACTGCTGCTGCTTGTCAGAGGGTAGCTGGCCAGTGGTTATTTCTTTTATTTGGCTTGAATTCAAACCAGTAATCTATAAATGAATTGGTTCCCTGCTCCCCATGTTGTTTAGATCTCTTTCTCTGGTGCAACTCTTTGCATTGTGCTTCCAGAGACAGCTCTGTAAATAGGGTATTTTCCTGGTATTTCACAGGGTATGTCAGGAGGCAAAATTACCACAGGCTGTTGCCTACTTTGCCTGAGCTTCCTTCCCCCTGGGAGGAAAGACCTGTTCCAGCCATTCAAGGAAGGTCTGAGGGGTATGGAATGTCCTTGCAGCAGCAGATGTGGCACTCTCTCATAGCACTGGGGCTGCCAAAGCAGCAGGTCCAACTCTCCAGGGCTCTTCCTGATTGCTTCCAGCACCTTGTCACAGCTCCACCACTCTCTTTCTATGCCTCCTTCTCCTTGGCAGGAGCAGCCAGGGCTCTCATATGAAGGGCAGCAAAAATTGGGGGTTTGAGTGCTGTTCAGCCAGCTTTGTCTGCAAACTTGCAGTATCTGGATTGACACAGTTTACCTGTGACATGCATGATGTGCAGCACCACTTGCACAGCAGTTACAGCTGTAGCCTGTGGATTCAGAAACAGATTCAAAGTGTGCTGTGGTATGTGAGAACCTTAGGGGCTACATACCAGCCAATGCCAGACACAAGCCAAATACACTTGTAAGGACTGTTTTCCTTCTCCACAGCTTGAAGACTCCCACATGCCATCCTCCTTTCTTCCCTGATCTCAAATGGGAGTTTAACAGGCACACACAAGCATGTTGATAAAATCCCAAACTGACTTTTTAAGATCCAGTTGTTTAATCTATGATCTAGATAAACCTGTGGGAATACAGAAAATATTAATTACTGTGAGAGATGTTACATCTGTGTATTTTTATAGAGAAGAAAATTAAGGTTTTTTTTATCACAGGCTACTTTAATGATAGTTGATAACTTCTTAATCTATAGGGAAAAGACATGGTGAAATCTGGTACATAGAAGCTGAAACTGGAGAAACTCAAGAGATGAAATAATGCAAGAACTATTAGTACTGAGAATAACACTTGAGTTGCCCCTGGGATGGCTCCCTAAGGAAAATGAGAATTCTCCATTGTTTTGCTCTGTACCAGTCAAGACTGTATATATAAAACATATGTTCTTGCTCAAGTTCTGGCTTGAATAGTACACACGAGCATCTGTGTGTGAAGTGTGACTAGATGACCATAACACGATCAAAAAACAGCTGACAAAGTACTGGAGGGCAATGGTTTCTTGGCCCTCCCACTGGGTCCTCCCACAAGCAACTGGTTTATGCAGCAAGGTGAGCCACAGCTGCCAGTCTCTTATTTTAATGCTGCATGAACTTGTCATTCCTGATTAGAAGAGAAGAAAGGCAAGGGTTTGCAACTCTGTATTGTGTCTGTCAGCACACTGCAAACCCACGAGAAAGAGTAAGGGAACTAGGCACAAAGGCCATTTCCAACATTTTAAAGCCTTTGACACAGGTGGAATTTAGAGAACTACAATATGAAGCCTAAGCTGCTTGTGGAGAGCGACAAGTACCTCAAACAGGTGTTTCAAGGTACTGTTTTGTTTTTGTGCAAGTTTTTTCCCACACAGGATTGAGCCTTCAGTGGGGCTCTGACACCTGAACTTTTGATCTAGCTGGTGTCCTTGCCGCTCTGGTAAGTTTTTAGCAGCACTGTGTCTGGAAAACAATGCTCTCTCCCACCTGCAGAACTATGACAACTTTGCATACTAAGAGAAAGAGTTCATTCTGCTCTCATCTTCTGACTCCTCGCTCTCATTTATCTCTTTGTCCTTCTATTTAGGTATCTTGGATATGCTGCTCTGCACAAAGCAGCCTGTGCTTGTGTTGTGATAAGGATAGTCTAACAGTGCCAAGCTAGTTCTCGTGGATTGGCCAGAGAGTTTGTTTTGTCAATAAGATATTTGCTGTTTATAGTAAATTTTACTTTTTGCTGAATGATTTGTCTGCAGATTGGAAAGACCTGACATACAGTGCTTGAGAAGCCATATTAAAGACAACTGCCAAGGGAAATAATTTGGGAACATTTAGATACTCCTGGTTGTTCTTACAACCTTCTCCTTCTGAAGTCAAAATATTTTTCTGTTTGCATCATTTAATGGAAACCACAAATTTTTTAAAAAATTTATTTTGTTAAGTACTTTAATATAAGCAACAAAAGCTATAAAGAGGCACAGCTTTGAAGAATAATTGCTTTAAATACGTGGCAGAACATTGTTATGTGAGTGCTGATGTGGTTCTGGGCCTCCAGGGGTTAAAGCAAGGTGTGCACAGGCAATTCTTAGGGAGGTACTTTGTATAAAGTTCAGTGGCTGAGGAATGTCCTGGCAGTCAAGCTTCGTTGCCTGGGAAAAACACAAGGCCAGATATTGACATTTCAGTGAGTGATATGATCTGGTTGGCTTTGCTGGTGCAAATGAGAGAACTTGACCAATGCTTTTAAGGGAAGAGTAAAAATACCTTATAAAATTCAGATTAAGTAATATTGTGCTTGCTTTCTGTGGTTGAAAGGAACAAGAGTAGGATGGGAGCATGAAGGGAATAACTACTTTTTTCACTTTGTCTTTGGCCAGCCTTAGTCCAGTTCAGGAGTAGACTCTGTAAAGCATGAAGCTACATTTTGCCCTCTGAAATACCTATAGGGAGGCACAAATTGTGCTGTTTCTGGTTATTTATTACAATTCCTTGATCACTGGGCATAATGATTAATGCAGACTGTAGGCAACTGGAGTCCCTTCTACTGGGAATTGCTGGAGAAATTTCTTTGGGTGATACTGTCCCAACACCCAGGTTGATCTCTGCCTGTATTCCTGCTTGTCCCTGCTCAGCTGTCCAAATGAAAGAGCTCCTCACTAGATGCCTGTTTCTTTTCAGTTCTTTGCCTATCTCCACTTGACTCTCCAGCCATCCCTGTGTAGTGCTATCCTGCTCTCTGCCTGAACAAGCTCTGTAATGCATGCTTTGTCCCTTAGCTAGGAACAGGCAGTTTCATTCAATCAAATTCCCATGGAACTGGAAACTGATGAGAAATCTAAAGCGAAATCATCTTTAGGGAACTGCAGGGTCCTCAAAGTCTCTGGAAATATGACTTCTTATTTGGATAATGAGGGGTAGATTTCAGAGTCTGCCTTTCACTCCAGTGTCCAAATCTTGACCTTATGTTTTTAGTAACATTTTTATATTTTAACCAGTTAATCATATCAGTCTTTTCGGTTTTTGCACAGTAACTGATTTGGTACCCAATGTTTCTCTGCCGAGACACCAGTGAAAGCACATATTAATGGGAGGAAAAGGTTTTCAGTGGAAGTTTAATAAACAGCAGGTCTCGAACCAGGCAGTATCTGTGAGTCAGATAACAACTCTTAAGATCTTGTTTAACCATGTTTAGTGAATACTGTTGCTTATCATCCTAGGAGATAATTTTGTTCTGTCGTTCTGCCTGCTTCCTTCATAGATTGTTGAAGCCTGTTTATTTCAGATTGCCCCGTTTTGCATGAGTAGTCTCAACAGTTGAGACCAAAGTACAATTTCAGAGCATTCATGGATCTCTCATAACCCCTCAACATATCATCACTCTGCTGCAGCCCTTCCCCAACAAATCAGACTCACTTTCTCGAGACCAACTTCCATGGCAGTGAAACGGCCCATGTGAAAGGTCTATGGAAAATGGCCAGAAGGATACATGTCAGAATGACTGCTGTTATCTCCACTGAGGGGAGCCTCATATAGACATTTTAAAAGTATCTCTGACAGAAGTAATGTGCCTGAAAATGGAATAAGTAACAAGTAGTTGCTAAACCTGAACCATTTGCTTTGAAACACTCTGGTCTGAGGGCCACATCTCTGGGGACATTTCGTCCTGCCACCCCCATCTGTCTTCAGTCTCTTTAACTTCCATTTGGATGCTCTGGTCTGCTCAACACAAAGGGAGAGAGCATGGACTTGGCCAGCCTGGGGTGTCAGGGAGTGCCAGGGTAGAGAGCAGCAGCCAGCAGCACATGGTGTGCACACATTCGATGCCAGTGCCCAGCCTCCCAAGGCAGTGAGACATCACCAGTTCTTGCTATAACACAGGCAATATACTCCTATATGTCACCATATATTCATAAGGTATTGCTGCATGTAAAGTAAGCTCAGTAAGTGATGGCCTGATGCCTGAATAATATATTTTATGTGCTGGCAGCTATCATTAGAAATGCTTGAGGCCCCGGATCTGTTTGTTTAAGCAATTTTATGTGAGAAACGGCCAAAGTACATGGTGCAGGTTGGTGTCCTCTGGTCAGGAGACCATTACACTAGCTTGGTTTTCATCTCTGTCGCGGCACCAGCCTCATGCCCTGGGGCTGCCTACGACGAGTGAAGGGTGCTCCATCTGGAGATTCGGACGAACTGCCAGCCGCTCAGGGCTGCGTGGCGGCAAGGGTAGCGTGCTTCTGTGGGTATCAGCTCCTTGCCCGGCTGCTCCACTGAAAACGTCGCTGCCCTGGTGGTCTGGGGTCGGTTTGGGTAGCATCAGCCCTGAGGGCTGGGAGATGACTGCAAGGGAGATCTCGGGAAGCTCGGTGGCAGTCCCTGAGGGCGCAAGGTGGGTGGAGAGGGGAATGTCCCCTCCCGGGGCAGAGCGCGATTGCCACTCTTACGCCCCGAGCCGCTCCGGCACCCTGCGCTGCCCGCCCCACCTGCCTCGCCGCCGAGCCCGGGAAGGGGTTAAAAGCCCGGGGCGGCTGATGTCAGTTCCTGCGCTCCTCGGGAGGGCCGGCTCTGATATTTGAGACGGGCTCTCCCGCCCGAAGGAAACCGGGGAGGGAATGGTAAAGTGCTGAATGGGACAGGAGCCGTGCCGGGCACCTGCCTGCCGCCCGGCGCCGCGCAGCCGCCCGCGGCCAGGGCTGGCCCCGCCGCGCCGCGGGTCGGGAGCACCGGGAC
>VZUI01038523.1:0-14086 GCA_013401135.1 Cettia cetti | reverse complement strand
TTAGCCACCTTAAGTGGAGAAGGTAAATAATGTGTAGTTACATTCCTGAGTGCTGAACGCCAATGAGGGAATGCTTTATATTGTAAACTATGTAAAACTGTATAAAAACTGCCATTTCACGACTAATAAACCAGAACGCATGATAACCATATTGGTGATGACTGCGTTACTCAGTGTCTCCTCAAGTTTTAGTGAGGAACTTCCCCTTTCAGGCTGTCCCAAGTTAAATTATTATATTAAACAAGCATTTAGTTTGGCTTCTTCAGCATTCTTGGTGGATTGAAGTGTGTATTTGGTGAGCAAGCTTTTAGACTTCAGGTGTCTTAGCCCCTTTTTCTACTTATTCCCCAATTACTATTAGCAATTTGCTAATAATTAAACTAGCAAGAGAAGAACTCAGATTTTAATCAGAAGTCGGGGAGAAACAGATGATCAAGCTTCACAAGTTCCAGTTTAATACAGATGAAAAAGGCCTTGGTATCATGGTGTCATGGAATGATTTGGGTTGGAAGGGACTTTAAAGATTATCCAGTTTCAATGTCCCTGCCATGTGCAGGGGCACCTTCTGCTATCCCATCTGGCCTGGTATTAAAATGACTCTCCAGGTCATTCACAGCTTCTGTGGGCAACCTGTGCCAGGGCCTGGCCACCCTCAGAAGAATTTCTTTCTAATATCTAACATAAACCTGCTCTCTTTCAGAGTGAAGTCATTTCCCTTTGTCCTGTCACTACATGCCCATAAATACTCTCTCCATCTTTTGTGTAGAATCCCTTCAGATACTGGAAGGCCACAATTAAGTCACAACAAAGATTTCTCTGTTCCAGGCTGAAAATTTCCAATTCTCTCAGCTTATATCCCTCCTTACAGCAAAATACACACAACTATGCTAGTCACTATATGAAATAATCACACAAAGCCAGAAGTTCAAGTATTTATAGATTCATACAGATATTCAGGTAAGAGATTATAGACAGCAGTACTCTTTGAGTCAACAATGTGCCTCGTTGGCTCAACATGGAAGCCAGCAGGGCCAATCAAGTCCTGGGGGCCTCAAGCATGACACTGCAGCTGATCAAAGGAGGGAGGGGATTTTCCTGTCCTGCTCTGGGCTGGGGTAACCTCACCTTTAGTGCTGGGGTGGTTTTTGGTGCCACAAAATGAAAAATACATTAAATGGTCAGAGAGTGTTCAAAGAAGGGACACAGAGATGGTGAAGGGCCTTGGGGTGAAGCCATATGAAGGATGGCTGAGGGTCATTGGTCTGTTTAGCCTGAAGGATACTGAGGGGAGACCCCATTGGGGTCTGCAGCTTCCTCATTGGAAGGGGAAGATGAGGGGTGGACACTGATCTCCTCTCTGTGGTGCCCAGTAACAGGACCCAAGGGAATGTCCTGAGGTTGTGTCAGGGGAGGTTTAAGTTGGGTATCAGGTAAAGGTTCTTGCCCCAGAGGGTGCCTAGGCACCGGCTATGACCTCCCTAGGGACGTGGTCACAGCGTCAGCCTGACAGAGTGCAAAAAGTGTTTGGACAGCTCTCAGGTACATAGTGGAGTGTCTTTTGCAGGGCCAGAAACTGGACTCAATGATCCTGATGGATTAACACATTTTATGATTCTATGACTGAGATAGCCATAAAATATTTTCAACTCAAACAGATATAGTTGAGTTTTAAGTTTTCCCCATCACCTGCAAGTGAACTTTTTGCATTTATTTCAGCTTGTAGCTTGGACTACACAGAAATTATGGTTTCCATTACATAAAGCAGATAGTAACTATGAAATACAAGACTTAAAATAATAATTAACTCTGAAAGATTTTATATAGATGTTTCTGCCTTCTATCTTCTTTTTAAAAGAAATTAAAAATAAGTGTGAAATACTGTAGATTTTTGTCAATAGCTAGGAAAACAACTGTTCTCCTCTTCATCCTAGATGTGACTGCTCATCAATCAATTAAAAAAATATCAAAGCTATTAATTTTCTTACAAAATATACCTTTTTTAATTTTAAAAGGAAGAGAAAAATCAATTTTAGTTTGAAAGACACATTAAAAATGTAAGCCCAAGAGTATGGAATACAAGATTGTAACTCCTAAATTTTTTTCCCCTCATCTATCAGAAGAAATCAAATTAAACAAGTTTGCCTCTAGGGTTTAAAACATCATTACAATTCATCTTAATAATGAAGTTAAAATTAACAGAAAGAAGGCAAAATTTTAAAAACTAAAAACAACGACCAACCCTCAACCAAAAGCCTTTTCCCCTGCAAGCACATGGGTTAATTCAAGAAAAATGCATAAAAGTGTATCTGCTAGATATATTCAAAATTAACTTTGAGGTATCAAGAGCATATGTGTCACTGGATTAATGAAACACATGACTGCGTATACAGTCTCAGATACATTTTCAAAAGCAGTAAGTGTGGGTTTTCCAAACAAGACACAAAGAATACAAAATATAAGATATGGAGCTTTGTAATAATTGTGTTAATAACCATACTTGCTCTGAAAATATCTGGCTCCAGTGAAGCCTTTTTATTTATTTATCTATTGCAGTCTGGCTCACTGCAACCCTTAATCTAGTCCAGCTGGGGGAGCATGGTGAAAATAGGGTACTAAGAATTACAAAATAAAGTCTTCTTTGTGCTATTTGCCTTCTGAAATATTTGGAGTCTCTCATGTCCTGCAACGACACAACACCAGGGGCAGTCACTAGAACTGCAGCACACTTTCTATGCTTCCTCCTCATTTTGCAGCAATGCCACATACAGAAGCAACACAAATCCCACTGCAAAACCATAGAGATCTACAAAGCTTTGCTGTCATCAGTGCAAGTGCTTGTTTTGTTATCACCTCCTCACTCTCTGATTATCCTGGAAGGTGCTATGCCATGAAAGACTGTGGCCAGACTTCCCACTTATTTACTTTTTCACACCTCTTTCCAACACATGAGCAACAGTTCCTTTTCACTATGCAGGACAGGGACTATCTCTGTGGAATTTCTTGTTTCAGAATTGTTTGGATTATGTGTGTCAAAAAAGAATAATCCACGCAGTCTATTTACACCATGGGGACACATTAGGAAATTGCTGAAGACCAGAAAAAAATCTGGGTAAGCATTTTTACACTTATTCCTTATACTCTTCCCCATTCATAAGTGACTGGCAATTCTCTGAAACAGGAAAAATTGCAGGATGGGCCCTCAATTTGACTAGGGCTAGTTGCTTTTCTTCTGCCTATGACTTTTTGAATTGATGCTTTCTCTTACTAATGAAAGCAGAATTAAGTGAAAACTTTAGCTGCAAACTGTGTCCATAAATGATCACTGTTCAATTTGTCTTCTCTGGCTAGCAGTTTAGGTATAATACTATCATTCCTTTTGCTGGGACATTAAGTGCTTCACAACTATAAGGTTTGCTTTAGTGATACCTATGCCCAGCAACTACAAGGGATCCATGCTCACATCTAGGTGTCATTATACTTCAAACAAAAAATATGACTGTAAATTTTTTGTTGTTGTTCACTAAGGTGAATGTCTAATTTTTCTCTTCTGAATCCCCCCCAGGAACTGAAAATAAAACTCCAAGAAACACAGATCGCAAGTTTAGCTAGTTTCCCTCTTGAGAAGGCGGGCAGGCTCTAATGGCCCTCTTTGAAATGTCTTCCATCCTTTTAGATCCTCTGCTTGTTCACAATACTTCTAACACCTTTGTGGTTTGTTTCACAAAGTGAATGCTTGGAAGAGATCTGCAAATTAATGAAACATCTAGGAGTATAAAAAGCTGTTGCATTTTAAAAACTCTAATCTGCCTTTTTTCTTTTTTAAATTAATATACAACTTTTTTGGTATTTTCAACTTTACAAAAGTGAACTGGAAACTTTTTTCTCTGATTAGTTATTTTCAAATTATTTTTTTTCTAACCCATGTTGCCTACAGCAAAATACTACTTGAAAGATCTGAAAAGGCATAGCAGAGACCAAGTTGTTACCCAGAAGAGCAGATCTCAGTGGACTGAGAGGCTGGGTTTTGATGGAACTAGCATAATGCATGGAGATGTCCCTACAGATCAGGTACTCAAGTGCAGTAAATATCCAATGTATTGGTGTTTGCAACTGTTTGGCAACGTTGCAAGGGCAGAAAGTCTTAATAAATAGAGAAAAGGACTGCACATTTTGAACACTGAGTCAGTAGTGCTCATGCTAATGGCAAAAGGAAGAAAAAAACGTTGCTTCATATTTACCAAACTTTGCTAAGTAGATCAACATGATTCCATCACAATTTTCCACTAACTTCATACTCACATTTCAATTATTCTAAAAGGAAGAAGAGAGAATACACCCTATGACTGCAGGGAATTTTACTTTTCAACAGAAGGAGCACTTAATAATTTCATTCATCTTTTCCCAGTCAGTTATGCATGACAAATAAAGCTCCAGCACTGTGTGGATGTCTTTCATGGCAACTAGTTCATTGAAGTTAACTACTTTGAAATGTTGGAATAGTACTTCTAAATTTATTATCAAAATAATCAAGGACATATATAAAACTAATGAGAAGTGATGCTGTTTGGGACACTTCAGAACATAAACCTATAATTCTTTATTAGAATCACGTACTCTATTAGGTTGGAAATGACCCCTGAGGTCATCAGATCCAATCTATGATTGAATACCTCCATGTCAACTAGACCAGGGCATTGAGTGACACATCCAGTCTTCCCTTAACCATCTCTGGGGGCAGCGACTTCACCACCTCCCTGGGCAGTCCATTCCAATGTCTAATCGCCCTTTCCAGGAAGAAATTTCCCTGAAATGTCTGACTTAAATCTCATCCTGTCCAGTTTGAGATGATGTCCTCTCATCCTCTCTCTAGATCCCTGGGAGAAGAGATCAACCATCACCTGGCTACAATCTTCTTCCAGGTAGTTGTGGAGAACAATAAGGTCACCCTGACCCTCCTTTTCTCCCTTAGCTTCACCTCAACAGACTTGTGCTCCAGACCCTTCCACAGCTCTGTTTCTTTCTCTGAACTCTCTCCAGCATCAACATCCTTCCAGAATTTAAGGCCCCAGTGTTGCCTTGTTTTCCAGCCTTCAGCCTTGGAGTCAGAAATTTCATGTAAACAAAGTAACGTTTACAGAACTGTTATCATGTTTTTCAGATTCCTTTCTGTGAAGGGAATCTTGATGGACACTTTCTAAGACCAGTGAAGTTGAAGAGGTTGAACCTCAGTCTTCCAATCTGGTCTTCCTTTTAGAAATCTATATAAGTTGTAGAAAAAATTAAACTTCCTCTTTTCCCGCTTCGACTCCATGGTTATCACTGCGTCTCCCTTGGGGCAGCATTGCGCAACACCCCAGAATTGGACACAGGCCTTCTTAATCACCTGGGCACAGCTGGCTTGTGTTCAGACACTGTTGACCAACACCCACATGTTCTTCCCCACCAGGCAGCTTTCCAGCCTCTCTGTCCAGCCTATAGTGCTGCAGGAGTTGTTGTGGCCTGGGGTTATTTTTATCCTGACATTTCTCTCATCAGTGTTATCACTGCACAGCCAGCAGTGGGTATGTAGTCAGTGAGCTGGATTAGTCCAGAGAGTCTTGTGGTAGTATCCCTTACTCCACGGAGGTAACAGACTTCCCTGTGGGTTGGGTCTGGTTGGTAGAGAGGGCCCTCATTTCCATCAGAAGGGAATCCACTACCCACTACAATCTTCTTTTCATGTTACCTGTAGTAATGGTCTATCTGGTTGCCTGTGCTAATCTGGGAGACCCCTCGGACCTTCTTCTCCATGGTCATCTGCCTGACCTCCAAGTTCCAGGGCCTCATACCTATTTTCTAAGGGCTCCTGGGAAGGCAAGGGAGACTGAGAGGCAATTCTTTTACTTCTATGATTGGGGACCTGTCCCCATTCACCACCATTTTTCAGGCCTCCTCCTTCAGCCTGATGGCAAAAGGGTCGGGGCTCCTCCAATCCATGATAAGTTTACATCCACTGCATTTCTCTCAGGGATGGAAGGATGTGACTTTACCATCTTTCTCACTCCCTGACACTCCTCAGTCTCTCCACCTCTTCTTCAAGTTCTGCCACCTACAGAGCAGATCATCTGCTGTTCACACCACACAGAAGGCTTTTCCATTGTTTTCTAGTGCTAACACCAGGCCTGAACACTTCCTGCAGCCACAGACCTGGGCAGCTGCTGCTCCTTGGAGTGCTCTGTCTGGGTCACTGTGCTCACAAAGGCTTTCAACCATTTGTAAAACATTGCTTGGTCTATTCTAGTCAGTTCCAAAGGTAGAGGGCACACAGCATCCATTCTTCTGGTACAAACAGATATTTAATTTCTGGCAAAGTGGTATACTCAAGTCTTCCAGAAAAAGTGTATCCAGAATTACTCACCTTCAACCTAAACAGTTAAATAAGCAGAATAGAATAAAACCAAGTAATCAGCCAACCAATATTTTTGCTTCAGCAGGCTTTGTATTTTCTCCAGGCTACCAGAAGTGAGAAAGATGCTGGTGCAGGAAGGAAACCATTCCCATAGAATTACTGAAACCTGGACTCTGATCGAATGTTGTTTCAGAATATCTAGTTACTGTTACATTTCTAATCTTAGGAGAGCAGGGTACTCTGTTTGACTGGTAGCTGGCTCAGCAGGACAACAATTCTGATTTGAGCACATAAAAGATATTGTAATATAACTATCCAAAAGCTTTGATTTGATAGCTATGCTGCCTGTGTATAAAATGACTGATGTTCTGTCTTTACATTCCCAGAAAAAAAAAAATGTTAATGCATAATAAACAAAGGCCTCATAATGAAACAGAGCTGATTATTCAGTGAAAATTCATTTTTCTTATTAATGAACCCAAAGAAATACAAGCTCTGCTTTGTAATACAGCCCTGATCTCAGACATAATATTTTAAAACATTATATATAGTACAGTTCAACACCTTCCAAGAAGCAGTAGTAGCCTTTTGCGTAACTGTAGCAGCAACCACTGTGGCAAAAAAAGTTTAGATATTTCTGTTTCAGACTTGGAAAGGGTTTGTACTCCTAAAAGCCTCTACTGTCTTCTGTTTATATTGTTTCGTCTAATAAAATATTTTTCCCTGTAAGTCTCAGCTGCTTTATAAGTCTTTTTGATATTCACTAACCTGTTATTGGTCTTGCAGACTTTAATCTACATTTTCAATGCAAAATTTCAGGTCAATCACAACATGACAAAAAAGACAAAAGAAGGCAAAGAAAGGGAGCAAGAATGGGTCCCCGTCTATATGTTATTTGGAGTCTTAAAGACAACATATTTGTACATATGCATGTGTGTGTACCAAAAAAATGTGACTTAACTCCTGAAATCCTTAATCCATTGGGCAAAAAGAGTCAGAAAAAAGAAGTCTGTATAATTAGTGGGACCAAATAATTGAATCCAGTGAATTGAGAGGATTTAATGCTTTTCACTGCTCAGTGATATATTTCTTTTATTATAACTGGCCAGAATCTATGAAAAACCTTTACTGCTTGATATAATGATTGTTCATGAAGAGAGAATATTCTTTATTTTCTAATCTGCAGAGGGTAAACCTGACATTAAAATCAACATATCTGTATTCAGTTGTTTAATCCCTTGACTTACATTTAAAAAATATAATAATATAGCAATACCGGAAAGGAGTAATAATAGTGTTTATTTTGCTACACATGAATGATTTCTGCATGTCAGGAGAGTCTGATATGCTTTTGATGTTTCATTCATCACTAGGGATTTTAGTGTTTTTCATTGCACCATTCTTTTCAATCTCAGCAGAAACACTGAATAAATTATCCGCCTTTAAAGTGTGAAGTATTTGCAATGCTACTTATGATTGTATTGAGCAAAAATGTAGGGATTTTTTTCCCTGAATAAACTGAGGTATGTGATCAGTAGATAAGTGAGAGAAAATCAGTCAAAGAAGGAAAAGAACAGGAAGAAAAATCCCAGAAGTTCCCAGAGTCCCTCCTCAGTCTATCTCAAGTATACATTTTTTAAAATAAGAAAAGTTTATAAATTTATCTAAAAATATCAAATTGAGTGTAATTTGGCCAATATTAATTTAAGTGAAAACCACATTTATCTGTATCTGAGTTACTTATGCCTTTAAAATAACATTCTCAAGAAACAAGAAATGTTACTTTCAGCAAATACTTGGTTTTGTTGCTAAACTGATAACAGTAGTTTGTGATGTTCTTAGTTTACTTTTCCTGCAGAGATAGAAATACTTACTGGATTTTGTATACGATAGGCTTGAAAATCAATCATGAAACTTTAAGTGTGTGAATTATTTACTGATTTGAGTTCAAATTTTCTTGTAACTCACAACCCTGTGTTTTTAAATCACTTACAAATTTACTTTATAAAAGAAATCACAGTTTTAAAATATTAATACACATGCATTTTAAAAAATTAATACATATACGTTTTGGGTGACTATATAAATTACTTTATAATGTAAGCAAAGTTTTATTTAGAAAATTAATTCTTTTCATTGCTTTGATGACAGATATTTAAGCACATGTATTAAGAACTATTCTTCTGTTTACCGTACGTTCTAGAGTTCTATCAATTTTTTTACTTTAGCTGTTGTTTTCCATTATCAAAGGTAGGAATTTACACTGATTATCAGGTTGCATTGACTTAGAAGTATTAAAAGAATTTACATTTAGCCACATTCTTTAACTTTTATTTGAATTTGTTTACCATCTGCAAAAGAGATGTACATTCAGAATATATTCCTGAATGAAAGCTGGAATATTATTCTTTTATCTTTTGTTTTGCTTTGTTATAAACTCATAGCAATAGCCCGAGTTCATCAGCTGAAGCTAGCCTTCAGAGTTCATTATTCTTAAAATGAAGACCCCAAATAATGAATATAATTTATCTGGAATTTTAGACAGAAAAGGATGACATTGCTTGTCTACTGTTGTGTTAGATTATGTCCTCAGGTATGTTGTTGAAAGTTAAATAGTATGTTGAAAGATGGAGACTACTAAATAATGCAGGTTTGCAGGAAATTAGTTTTCTTATGCTAAGCGAGAGATCATTCTTTGAACAGAAAGTTGTAACTGAAATAATTTTTTTATTTTAGTCAATAAAAAACTACTGTTTCCAAATTAGCTATCATACCTATATGCTAGATAAATATTCAGACAACTCTTAAAAAATGCATTATGCATGCATTATGTATTCTATATCAACACATCAACAAACAGAGGAAAAGATAGTAATTTCTTTTTTGCCATACTTGAATTACAAAACACTTGTGGGAGAATTTACCTTCTTTATAATTTTACCAAGTAGCACTGTATTGCTTAGACATAATTTCTTCAAGAGCTTTGAACTGCTCTGCATTATTTTTTAGGAATTCCTTCCCTGCCTTGGTTCGTAGCTCAGATACAATACAATATTTAGAGAGTTAACGGCAGCAATAATGTTTATATTTCTACTTCTGAATAAACAAAAACATTCAATATTGTACCTAAAACATTTTTTATCCCTTTAGAAATACAGGAACTATAATACAGGAACATAGGTAATACAGTAGTGGTAGATGGCTGCATAATTCCTTCTTTCAACATAACGCCTGGGAACTCATCAGAGTGGACTCTCCATACCTGAGAGGCCAGGGGCCCCAAGTGCTGGGCCATGTTTAATCATACTGATAACCCTCCACACCCTCCCTAACACAGCTCCATTTGGGTGTTTACTAGCTGTCAATGGATCAGAGAGTTCCTGGACAAAGCTGAAGGGAGTAGGACATGCCAGGACTCATTCCAAATCATCTTGGTGTGAGCATTGTTTTACAGCCTGATTTTGTGATAGACAACAACCTCTGTTTTTTACTCTTTAGTAGCCCTTGGGTGTTGTGCATCCATTCAGCATCTGCAGCTCTTTGGAGATGATCATGCAGCATTTTTAGTTACCAGGGGCACATGCTGAGCCAGGCAGTCTGTGTTACCCTGTGCCAGTTAACTACCAATAACAATATAATATTTAATTCAACATTCCTGAAATATTGGTTAACTTCCTGCAACATTTTTGATTAACCTCTAAGGTGTCTCACTGATATTCAGTTGGGGCTTAAAATTCTGGATTTAAGCTTCTGATGACACTTATGTCTCTTCCAAATTTTCTTTTCTGTTTATACTTTACACTTTCCTGCTTATTTTTTTAGGCTAACACCTGAATTTCTATAATTTTTTTCAATATTTTCCCACCCATCTGGCAAAAACAATACTAAATATTACAGTCCCACAGGCATTGCCTTATTTCTAGGACGCAAAGTTATTTAAACATGCTTACACAAATCAAGTGTAATAACTTGTCATAACTTACATAAAATTTTTCCTATTAGCAATTCAGAAAGCACACTTTTCTAAACTATATGGTGCTTTTTGATAAGAAAGCAGAAAGAAACTATTCTCTGATTTAAAGATAGTTTATCTTCTTTGGCAGTTTTTTTCTCCATTAAAAAAAATGTCTTGGAAAATACTGTCTTCTCAAATCCAGCACAGATTTTGATAGGCAGATAAGTATCTAAATATTATTGATCTCATAACTTTTTCTATGTTCATCAGAGTCAATTAGCAGAAATTAATTCACAGGTAACACACACATCAGTTAAGCCTAATTTAAAATGTTAATTCTTAAAGTTAAGCCTTAAATGTAAAATGTTGCTTGTATGTCACTGACAAACTATAGATAATTTTTGCCTATGCTGATGATGAATCTTCAAGGTGTCAAAATACTTTTACCAGAGAAAGGATTTCCAAAAATCAATATAATCTATTTGTCATGGGCATGATGACTATTTCAAGAAACGTCCTGGGACACAAATGAGATCATTCATGCAAACGTCCTTTTCAGTCTTCTTCCCTTCCCCACCCTAATCTGAGCACAGCCAAATTACTTCTTAATTAATTAAATTAAGAATGACACATAACTCAGATATGGTGCATTTCTTAGAGCACTAAAAGCATTTATTAATACAATTAAGAACTAGAACAAAATAAGTGAATTATTTTTTCAGATAAATATTGCTCAATTTTTTATACATTAACTATCCCAGATTAGATTAAAGCAGCAAATGTAGCTGCATAAACTTTTTTTTTTTATTATTTTTTTCAAATCATGTAGACTGGTAGTTTGTATCGATGTATTTGAAGTATTTGCTGTATGTACTATTTATGTTTTTCTTTCACTGACTTGTGTGTGCTTACTTGTGCTTCAGATTAATCTTCAAATTATTCAGTGCATGTTTGGTCACAAAGTGGTAATACTTGACATTCAGCTACTGCATATTTCAAGACGTGGGAGCTCTGCTGCAATGTGCTAATGCTGCCTTCTTTGCTCTCAGCTGGAAGCTGCTGGAATTCATTAAAGCTGCACTGCCAGATAAATGTAGCTATGCTCTGCGTGCTGGAGCACTTGGTTCCCAGGATATCAACGTCTCCTTTTTACTGATGGTGTTCACACCAAAAGGGATATTGCATATTTGACATTGAATTGGGTTCCATTAACTACTTTAAGGCCACTGAAGATGCCAAACAGCTTTGCATGTTTTTTTCTGGTGCAGATAGCAAAGTGTTTTAGAGAGAAACACTGATGCTGATATTTTCTCTGTAGATGCTTTATACCTGAATCACATATCTGATAGGGCATTCATATGTAACAGGAAATACATCCTAGTTAAGGATAAACTGATCAATGAATAGTCACTGAAGTTTATTACTATTAGGTATACCTAACAATTTATTTATTTATTATTTACAAGGGTCACAGATGATCAAGATCATGATGTTGACCACAGTTTTCAGGGAATGTAGCTGCTGAGAGCTCGCAGTTTGGTGATGGGGTAAAGAGACTGTGGGAGCTCTTCCCATACTGCACAATACTGAGAGCTCAGTTTTATTGTGATTTCACAGAGATGATAAAACACAGCCAGTCAAAGTGCATCAGAATTCTTGCCTCCCACACTGACTGAGAGAAGCAAAGGATACACAGATAGCTGTTTTCCCTAAAAAGTTGTTAAGCCTGGTGGTAGCCTGTGAAGACCAGAGCAGCTGTTGGTTCAACCTGCCTCACTGATATCTTCTGTAAAAGACAATGCATAAATACAAATGTTTACATTTTCATTTTTATTTAGTAAGTCACAAGCTTAAATATACCTGAAACATATTTCTGAAACGCTGGCAACAATAGCTGAAAGAGGAGTGATTTCTCTAATAGCTTAGTGAACAAGACAGGGATCTTCCCTAGAAGAAGACAGCAAAATTTACCATAAGATGTAAAATGATATTGTTAAATTGTCATAAGGTTTTCTTCTTTGTGTTGTGTTTGTAATTTCTTTCTCACTCTAAACTTCACAGATGATGAAGGGACTCATTTTATATGCAGTGAAAGTCTTGGCTCTGAGTTTATAGATTGTCTTCCTCAAACAGTCCTCTTCCAAATCAGAATTTCAAATGGGTTCACTTTAAAGACAGAATTCGAACTGGTGAGTCTTCCTGTAATTAACTGTGGTAACACAGGGGATGTGGAATGCCCTTTAAAACATAGCTGTAGGCTTGCAGCTGTCTTTCTGGGATGTACTACAGTTCAGTCTCTATAGTATGTATCATGATTTAACAGACCAAAAAACATTTTCAAGATATTGACATGTGACATGGCAAAATTCAGTCAGCTGAGAAAATAACCAGCTCTTCTCAAGCTTTTTAAAAGCATCAGCAGCAGTGACATTACTAGAATTTGGCTAAAAGGTTACAAATTTGAATTTTGCTACCCACGAGTGAGGTTTAAAAAGACATAGAAATAGCCAGTCAATGTCCACTTAGTATTTCACAGACTCATGCACTAAGGTTAAAAGAGTCTAATCAGTGATTACAGGAAAATCGTTCCTTTGCCTCCCAGCTTCCTCCTCCACTGCTTACAACAGACAGCCCTCAGCTTGTTCTTTAGCCTTATCAAATCTGTGTGGTTCCTCCATTCATAATAAACAACAGCCTGCAGGATGAACTTGCAATTAAAATGATAGGTGAACTTGTTTATTTAATCAAAGAAGCACACAGCTGTAACAATAAAATTTGCAAATACCATCCACAGGGACACCTAGACAGTATGCTGAGGATTCATAAGATACCTTAAGGAGTTCTCACAACAAACTTGGTGCTATTTAAGCCAAAGACATCCTGAGCATGAGTCTTTAAGGGAAGAAGAATATATATGCTTTCCTGAACACTGCAAAGGGAACTTCACAAGACGGGAGTGGGCTGGTAGCAGAACAAAGAGTGTCAAGAGTAGATGGATTAATTTGTCATAACCCACTGCCTCATGAATGCCAGGAGACAGCAGCAATGTTGGAATTGCCTTGAGGATCTCACCGTAATGAGAAGCTGTGGAATAAGTTTCCTGTCTGCATTTTCCTCACAGGAGTACTTCACCCTCTAGTGCTTTGGGAGGTTGAAAAGACAATGACTGATAATGTATGACTCAACCTTAGATCCATAGGTAAAAAAGCCAAAGCTAAGCCTATTTTTTTCTGCCTCGTTTCTACTAATCATATTTATTTGTAATTTCTAGAAAAATCCTCCGAGGAGGTCCATGTTCTGTTGCATACTTAAATGCAGAATTATAAACACTGAGGCAATAATGTTCTCCTTGGAGAGAAGTCAGACAAATGAATAGAAAAAATCGTGGTGAGAATTGTCTGCCTGAGACTCCAGAGGTAGCTTTTTCTAACCTGAGATACTGTCAGACAAGACACTGTCTTCAATCACTGTGCTAGTGCCTTTGTCTTGGGTTATGGAACCAAAAAAAATGTGTATTCTATTTCATCTGTTGAAAGCAGTTTGGGAAATGTAGGTTGGTTTTTTTTGTCTCTTGTAACTACGGGGGGAGGGGCGTGGATGCTTTCTGATAATGGCCCAGCTGTTAAAACCTGGTGGAGTAGTGTTCCTTATCTCTTTCCTTGCTCATTCCCCCCCCCACGGGGATATTGGCTGATAATGGCCCATTAAGGCTCCCCAAGCACATGACACATTCCATCATCCCA
>VZUI01038521.1:0-27280 GCA_013401135.1 Cettia cetti | reverse complement strand
TCTTTTCTTTTCTTTTCTTTTCTTTTTCTTTTTCTTTTTCTTTTTCTTTTTCTTTTTCTTTTTCTTTTTCTTTTGTTTTCTTTTCTTTTTTGAGTGAAAATGTGCTGGAAATACTGAGGGAGAACCAATATCTGGTTGGGAAGAACGAATAAAATAAATAAAAAGAAAGCAACAAAAAAAGGATTTTTTTTTTTTCCTTTCAATATTATGCATGGGTTATTGCCAGGCATTGTCATCCTCAGAATCAGCAACCCTGTAGGTTTTGGGAGAAATTCTAAGAGGTGACAGCTGTATGTTGTTACTGTTGGGCAAGTGATCCAAACACCCAGTTTTTCTTCCAAGGATATACAGCTCTTTTTTTTTTTCTTTTTTTTTTTCTTTTTCCCTAAACTTCAAGAAGGGATGATGATAATTTTTCAAAATAATTTCCATGATCTCCTCCTTAGATGGCCAGCAACTTAGTGGTGTCTGTCTCTTCTATTCTGTTTGGTCTGCCAATGATGAAAAACTCCTGGAAACCATGTTTTGCCAGAGATAAAATTACTGATGCCAAATTTTTGGCAGTTCACTCTGTGACCAGGGAGCTACAAAATATTTTTAGTAGAGTCTGCCCTTTGATTTTTGTGATTCCACAGAAATCCCCATTTAACCACAGATCAGTTTAAGGAACAAAATATAATTGCCATAATGTTTTTCTTTTCTGTAAAACATTGTAGTACTGAAATCTACAGAAAAATGTGGTTTCAGTGTTGCTGTTCTGCTGTTTGATTAGATTTCTTCATCATGGTGGATAAGACTTAAAAGTGGCAAAATATTTTTTTTCTTTCAAGATAGAAAAAAGCATGGTCCTGCTGTCTGCAGTTGAGCATGGATTTTTGTTATGTCTGTAAAATTATTATTTTTTTGTACTTATCTTTTTGTCTTATCTTTTGCTCCTTTTTTGTGTTTGTTTGCTTCTGGATTTTTTAAGGCAGAATGTTTGCATTTGGAAGTGTTTGGAGTAAACTGTGCCCGTTTTGACACTGTAACTACAGGAAATAATTTTATGGTTAGTCATAGGTAAGCGTGAAAGTTATGTGTTACATGTTGCCTATTTGAGACAATTACAGAGTTCTCTGATTCAGGCTGTGCAAATCTTCTCTGTTTGTGGTAATTTTTATAACTTTCTGGTGGCTTTCCACCCTATCTTTGCTTTATGTATGCTTTGAGAGAAGCAGAATGATCCAGCATAGCATTTCTAGACCAGGACCTACAAATTTCTGCTTTAGTTTCTCTCCCTAACAGATTTCTAACAAGACTTTGGGCATATCACTTATCTTTTCTCTACTTCTTTTTTTTTTTTTTTTTCCCTGAAAGAAAGAAGACTGTAGTGAGCAAGGTGATAAAGAAGTGCTTCAGTATTTGGATGATTTGAGATATGCAAATACTCAGACTAGTTGTGCCAAAGAAATTCAGGTTTTGGTAAAGGAAGATTTAACCCCCCCAATTTTTAGTCAAAAGGTATTTGAAAATTGCAGAGAGAAACAACAACTGAAGAAAATTACACAGTTGCCAATGCAGCTAATGATGATGGCAGTTGCACTCTGGGATTTTGGGCTGCAGCTTTGACATCTTTGTGTTCTTCCACTTTGCAAAAATCTTTGCATGGTTCCTTGCACTAGAGACATACCTTGGGATTGGTCTGTCACTGCCAGCAGCAACCTTTGAACAACATTTAAACATGACAGTAACTTATTTTAGTAGATAAAAATACTCACATTTGTTTGGAGTGTCTGTAAACAATGCAATATTGAAGACTGCAGAATTGTTAAGAGCTGCAGAAGATATGGGGAGTCACATTTTCCTGGGATGTGAGACTGAACTGAGCTTAATTAAAAAGCTAGGGAGAAATTAGACACTGAAACAGGCTTGTTCTTGTTGCTTGGAGTTTCCTCCACTCTTGATGTTCTGAGGCATTATAATTCAAGTTACAAACATATGGTTTCTGGCTTCCCAGAACTTGTTCTCTTCCTCTGCCTAAAATCCCAAACAAATTTGCTCAACAAAATAACCCTTTATTAAGGTGCATTTTAAAAATTGATGTTTAAATAACCTTTTATTCAGCCTATCTTCTGCCCAGTTTCATTTCATGTTAACATAAATGTGCAATCTGAGATGTATCTAATGTCAAGTTACTCTGTAAATGTGAAATACAATCTAGAAATATGTTGTGAAGAAGAGAGTTGTAGTCTTGAGAGTACACACAAGAAAACATTTCTCAGCTTTCTTCCTCCTCAAGAGACAGTCTTCCCTGAAACACAGAAAGCTGAATTTTTAATGAGGTGGGTGAACTTTTTGGCATCACAGTCTGCCAGTGTGAGTGTAAACTCAATAACCAAGTCCTTGGCAGAGCTTCAGTAGCAGCAAGGTTCAAGTCAAACTTTGGTTTGCTTTCACATAAGGTAATATGCATGGTCCCTGTTCCTGCTCTCACAGCCCTCCATGGAGCTGAAACAAGGAAGACTAATCCCTTAGTTCTCAGGCTTTTGCAAATAATCTCTTATTTTCTTCAGGGAGCTCTTCATCAGGATACTGGACAAAAAAGTGATGAGTTTTCCACCCACATTTGTTCTGTATTTCCCAGCTAGTCTTTTGATCTGAGTAGATGCTGGACAAGGAGATCATTTAGGGAAATTATCTCTATATGTGCTTTGCTTACTGGTTGTTTCAAGAGTCAGGGCATACTGGCTGCTGCCACATAAAAGTAGTATTAATGAGCTTCTTATCCTAAACTAAGCTTGCTTCTTGTTACCTTAGAGTGATCTTGGTATTTTATAAAAAGGATAAAAAAAGCAAATGCCTACCATCAGTTATGAACCAGACATCAGAAAGGTCTGGGTTGGAGGAATTCTGTGAAATCCTAACAGCACGTGAGTGAGCTGGGCAACATGAAGAGTTTGAGATGAAACCCAAGATGATCCAGTGTGTGAGCCCATGGGCCCTTTGGAGCTATGTTGAGTCAGTATTAGTCACAGGTCATGTTCTTGCCTAAGTTTTGTAAAAATATGAACCCCTTCTATATCCCAGACTGCTGAGTGTTTTCCAAGGCTCTTGGAGTACCAGTACAGTTCATGCAAAGATGTTTCTTTTAAATTTGTGAAGGTACATTATTTTTTAGTTCATCAAAGAAACAGTCCTGAAGTACCATCACTTAATAAGAGCTGTTCAAAAGAGATACCTATGGCTAAGACCTCTTTGTAGGTGAATGTCTCATTCATTGAATATCACAAACATCATATTTTTATCATTTGTAACAGTGTTATTCTTCTTACAGGTGTTCTAAGTGTAGTTGTCACCCTGCTTTCAAAGAAAGCATTAGAAAAGTAGCCTTAACGATTAATTTAGTAATTCACATTATAATTAGAGATGGATATGCTGGGGTGTCCTGGTTTAGGGCCAGTTTGGGAGGAAAGGCACCCCAGGACACTGGGAATAGTAAGGAAGTCGATAGAAATTTAGATGGCATGGTCTTGTCTCAGTCTCGGTGCTTTGCTGCAACACAGTGATTCCATATGCCTTGTCTGGGAATGATAACAAGATAGATCCATTTGGAAGTAAATACAGTTAAGCACAAAAACCCTTGGACTGGCAGTCCAGCTGAAATAATCCAGAAAGCAGTGCACATGAATTGCCTCTGCTTTTTCTGCAGCCTGCCATGGTTGCAGAGTGTTTCAGTAAGCTTCTTGTGTCTTAGAACAGTGCTTTTGGAGATGGATAGGGTGCTCTGCTGCTCTCAGCAGAGTGTCTGTGAAGGCAGCAGCTGTCCTGTGTTCCTTTCCTGGCTAGTGTCCAAAAACTGCACAAATAAGTCAATGAAAAATGGACCCAAATTTCTAGTACTGTATCATTACCTTAAATTTTTCATTATTATTTCTGATATCTGTCTACACAAGATCTGCAGAAGATCTACTTGTTATGGTAAAAGAGGTCCATAACGTGGATGAGTTTTGCCATCAGCTGTTTGAATGGAAGAGTGAAGAACAGAGCATGAGGGGGACATGTCAGTGGGAGGTTTGTGGGCTGGGAGTCAGGGCCATTTAATCTCATGTCAGAATGTGGCTAGCTTTGATACCTAATTCACACAGGACTGCGCTTTTCCGGGAGTGCAAATTCTGCTGCTTTAAACTTATAGTGGGAGGAAGAGGCTCTGGTTGTGATCCTTCCCCCTGTTGAAACCTGTGCCTTCATCAGGGTTGAAGCATGCAAAACAGGCATGCACCTCATTAATGTGTATAAATACGAAAGGATGGGTGTCAAGAGGATGGGCCAGGCTCTTCTCAGTGATGCCAGGCAATAGGACAAGAGGCAGTGGGCAGAAACTGATGTACAGGAAGTTCCACCTGAACATGAGGAAGAACTTCTTTCCTGTGTGGGTGACAGAGCCCTGGAACAGACTGACCAGAGAGGGAGTGGAGTCCCCTTGCTGGGGATGCTCAAGAACTGCCAGGACACCATCCTGTGCTGTGTGCTTTGGGATGACTCTGCCTGAGAAGGGAGATTTGACCAGGTGACTGACTGTGGTCCCTCCCAACCTGACCCATCCTGGGGTTCTGTGATTCTGTTTGCAAGGAAAGCATGCAGTGCAAGAAACTCTGTGTTCTTCCTTCCCTTGCCCTGCACCCTGCCCTTCCCATCTCTGATCCCCTCTGGGTGATTCTGTGTGGGTAGGCTGCCACAGGGTGCTGGGGAGAGAGGTGGAATCCACCAAATACTGCCATAAAGTTGTGTAGGGATGATGGAGAGTGACTGCCTGCCTGGCCCATTTGAAATTCACTGCTGAACAATTTAAATCCCAAACTATTCCGTTGCTTGTGGAAGACCTCTGTTTGCAAAATAAGGAAATGATGGGCCAGTTCCTTAAACCAAATTCCTGAATCTCCCATCAGAAACTTAGCAATAGGGAGGATCATAAGAACAATTGGAGGAGGTTATCAACTGAGATTTCAAGGATCTGGGCTTGGTTCTTTGTTCTTAGTTCATCAATGATTTGGGAAAGGGAGAGAGAGACAACAGCCATGTGGCAAAGCTTTTCTAACTATTCCTGTATAAACTTCGGTAAGAAAGACCCCGGTCTTTAGCAGAGAAGAGAAATGGTAAAACTAATGTTTTATTACACCTATCTGTGATAAGCCATCTTTCAAGGCCTGTGAGGATGTTGAGAGCCAGAGTCTGCATAGCCATTGCATTGCTGTTGTGGGCAAACAGTGTTGCAGTTGGAGGGTGCTTGGTGGCTGGCTTCTGGTTGGTAGTGTTTTCCTTTTAGTTGCCTTTAATTCATATTTGCTGAGTCTTGTTAAGTCTAGTGTAGGGTAAAGCAGATAGTTTGCCTAGGTACATTGTCTGATCCTCTCTGTGGGAAGATACGCTCTAATTAGTAAGAACAACAAAGTGAAGAAGGTAGGGCAGCCACGTGTGCCTGTGGGTCACAGAGACCAGTGGTGAAGATCACCTAACCCTTTCTACACCATTTTATCTTGTCTGGTGCTTTGATGTACTTTGGGAAAGGATTGCAGGCTCTGCTGGACCTGGGACAGAATCAAGTCGGAGGAAATCAATTCCATGCTGATATCAGGGGAGACTCTTCCTGGAGCAAAGCAAACAGGGTGTTTTGGGCAGAGCTTTTGTTCAGGCAGCTCTCACCCTACCTGTGCCAAAAGTGACCCTCTCCAGCTCTGTTTGTGGAGTCCTCAACCACATTTTCCACCCCATATTCTCCATCTGGGGAGGGGGTGGTGGCTCAGGGTTGTCACCTTCTGCTCTGCCTGAGAGAGGGGATTGCCAGCTGTGGTTTTGGGGAGAGGCAGCCCACCCACTGGGTACCGTGGTGCTGCTCACTGTGTGTGCAGGGAGGCAACAGTGCTCTTGCACCGACTCTGCGGATGTGGTGACATTCCTTTGCTTCCTTCCCTATTGCCATGGGCCACAGGAATGGTCAGACAATAGACAATACACTGTACTATCTCTGAAAAACATTTAGGGTTTATGAATGTGTTTTGGTAAGCATTGTTTGAAAGAATTTAAGGCATTACATTATTTGTCAAAAGCATTAGCCTTGGATAATACACATAACCCCCCACAGTTGGTCTTTATCTTCATATCTGTACCTTGGTATATATAATGAAAAATATTTTTTCTGTGGAAAGTGAGGTTAATATTTTCCAGCTAAAAGCACCTTTTATCTTGTAAGCACCCAGATCTCTGCAGTAGCTGCCTGCAAATGCCACTACTTTGGGAAGAAGGAGTGGCAGGTGAAAAGTGGGTTGGATCATCCTACAAAGTGCAAGAAACAAAATATTTTTAGTCAAAGACTGTAGGGCAAAGCCCTTCTTTGTGGCAAAGAACAGCATGACATCTTTCATGGTTGCATAAAGGAGTTTTACAAATAAGAAAAAAGAAGCCTTTCACAAGGCCAAACAAAGTAATGTGAGTGATATTCAATTAACCCTTCAAAAGTAGGGGTTAAGGTTGATAATTTATCTGCACTCCCAGACTGCGATCGACAAATTCCTGTGCGAGATCCTGTTCAGGAGAGGTTGCAGTATGCAGGTGAAAAGCCTAAGAACTTGGAAAAAAAAGAGATGATAAACAGCAGGAGTGCATGGTCAGGGTTTCAGGTCATTACTGGAGAAATTTAGTTGTTGGATGCTCCAAGAATTATGTAACACAGCTGCTGTTGAAAAATTATTTAACAGTCTTAATTACTCATTTGTGTTTGAATGTTAAATGAATGCAGCTTGTTTAAGGGAGGGAGGGCAGGCAATAACTGAGCAGTCAATGCAAACATTTATGCAGTGTACAGAGGTCATTCAGGAAAATAAATGTCTCGGCATGTAAAATATTTTAATGCCATTAAATACATTGGCTGCATTTCCTCATGGTGAGTGTTTTGTTCAGCTCTAGTTACCCCTCCCTGGACTAAACAGAAGTCCAGGAAGACCAATGAGAGTGAGTTTTTTAGCTGAATCAATAAGTGAAAAAAGCCAGATTTGCAGAAAAGGTGCACAACTGGAGATATCATAGAAATAAGCAAAAGTTACTATTTCTCATCATATAAAACAAAAGAATACAGTATAGAACAAAAGAATAATTGATAAAACTGAAAGGTGAGACATTTTAAAACAGCTCTCTAAATTTAAGCTGCCCTTTGTCCATGGAAAACAGCCATTTCTGCATGTCTGAAATGAAATTTTTTATTCTGGTTGGTGTTAAATGTATTCAATGAGTCAGGCAGCACACTTGTGCAGGGAAAATAGCTGCATAGAGGGGAAATCTTCTCTGTTAGAGCAGTTGGGAAGGTTTTCCTTGCTGTGATCCTTGCTCTGTCCTGGCCTTTTCTCATACCATGGCCATGGTGGGAGGCAGGCGAGTGGCCTGGGTGGTGTGCAGGTGGGAAGGAGTAAGTCAGTGCCTGCATTCCTGTATGCCCAGGGGAATTATCAGTGCAATTTGAACCTGACATTCCAGGGAGTGGAGATATTTTGAAGTGGATGCTTAAAGCATGGATTTATATCCTCCCTGTATTTTCCATTGTCTGTTGTAATTCCCTGGGGCTGTTAATTATACATATAAATCAAACAAAGTCTCTGTGAGTGTCTAATATTTAAAGTGAAAGTCTAAGGCTTCCAGTGTCTGGGGTGAATTATTCTTTTCAGGCCTAACAAAGCTGGCAGAACTTCAGTTAGGGAAGGGCAGAACAATGATGTGTTTCAACTGTGTTTTATGTAATTTGTGCACTTTATGAAGGGCTTGTATAATTACTTTATCCCTGAAAATATGATGGATATTTTTCTAACGGGTTTTGAATTAAATTTGCATTTGAATTGCATTATTTTCTTCAACAAATACATTGTTATCTCTGACTGAAATGTGGATCAAAGAATCACTTGAAACATAATACAGAAGTAGTGCTACAGACCCTAGCAGCCTGAAAAATAATTGAAGTGAAGTAAGGAATGTTAACAAGCTCAAATGTCATCATCTTCCAAAACCTGACATTTAAGCTGATCCACATTCTCTCTCCTCCTTTATGTGGAATACAAAACCACATACATTGTGGAGTAACTAAAAGAAATGTTTGCTGGAGTTGGTTAAGAAACAGTGCACATGTTATTTTTGTATTTTAGCTCTTGTATAGCCACATATAAGCCTGTTTGAAAAAAATGTAGTTTGTGTAGTGTAAAGATGTTGGGGGAAGGGATAATGAGTTCCTACTGAATACTAATTGCCTATGAGTTGTTCAGGGAGACTGTATAAGAATGGAAGATTTGTTGTAAATTAGTCACTAGCTGTATTGTGCATTGCAGTGAAGTTAGACCAGAGCTGTAAAGGTGCCAGCTCTACAAAATCCTGATGATTCACTGTCTAACTTGGTGACTGTGTGAAGGAGAAATTACTGTGCAGACTAAATATTATTGGAAAAAATGCTCCTCTAATGACAATGTAATCTTTCTTCATGACACTTAAGCTTTAAGCTGATTTGAGCTAGAAGGATGGGAGTGACAGATTTTGAGTGGGTTATCACTGCTTTTCCAGCTGCAACATCCCAAGGTCTGCCAAAATTATAAATGCTGAGAAGAGGGGTATTGCTCTGGAGTGATATAGAGCCCAGCAGATTGATTAGTGCTCATAGCTCGGTGTTCATCTTTGGCTTCTTTAGTTCCAGCATTTTGCCTGACCTTAATTTGAGATCTTCTAACCCCTACTTTTAACATGGAAACAAAGCTTTGCAATAGTTTATTTGCTTTTGAGAAGTACTTTCTCATTCCTTGCCCGGCTCCTATTGTTTTCATTTGCATCAAAATTGAAAGGTGAGTTAATGATTCATTGGCACACAGTGACCTTTCAAATAGCTCTGGACCACGATGCAGCAGCTCAGCTCGAAGCTCTCATACTTTAACCTTCTTGCTTCTGCTTTAATATTTGCAGCCTGATCTGTCTACATGCCTGGACGCCTGAAGAGAGCAAACATTTACAGCTTCTCCCTCCCCTGTGTTTAGTGGGCAATTTGATCCTTCTTTGTCCATTCGTTTATTCCACATTACTCTTAGGCTTGACTTGCTATTGAGAACAACAAAGTGCAACTTTGGGAATCTGCTCTCTGTTTGTTTAGCACAAAAATGGACTCAGACTCTGATTCACCTTTTAATTACTCTTGGCCTTCCTTACCTAAAATGAGGATTCGAAGAAGGGCATCCAAACCAGGTAGAAAAAGCTATCTTCTTTTAAATTACTCTTCTTTTAAGAAGACTCTTTACAGCTCTGCCTCCTTTTCGTTTTCTGCTTCTGTGAATGTGGCTCTATAAACAGCTTGTGTGAGGTAGACTTTCTTTCTGTCAAAAGTCCACTGCACTGCTTTTTATGCCTTTTTAGATAATGGAGCTGGAAGTAAAAGAAAGTACTTTTTCCTCCAGATTATGAACTATTCTTTACAATTATTTTTATTTCTCCACTCTCTTAAGACTCTTTTTCCTTCTTGATGTATTTGTAGCTCTCACTGAACAACTCTGACACCCTGGAGCTGCATGGCATGGCAGCAGCTGCAAAAGTTCTGCTGATTGCATTTATTTTCATTTAGGGACAATTTGGTAATTTGACTATGCCTCAACAAATAACTGTTTTTTTCAGTATTTTTTTACTTTTTAATTATGAGAAAAATTATATCAGAATGAAGAGAAAAATCTTTTACTTTCTGCAAAAGAAAATGAAAAGGGTCAGTTATGGTCTTTGCACTGTTAGACATTATCCTTCTTTGTGGAGAAATCTTTGGGAGGTAGGGATTATAAATGCTGTATGAGAAAGGGGGGTTTTAAGGAGGCTAAAAGACACTGACCAGTAAGTTTATGTAGGGAAGAATTATGATCAGAAGCTTTAATGAGGAAAGAAAAATTTTTACTGCATATAAAAGTAAAAGAATGAAGACAAAGAATGTCAGAAAAAAAAAAGATTTCTTCTTCCTTTCATAGAATTGAGAGTTTTTTGTATTCCAGAAGGGGAAAAAACAAATCAGAGATGCAAGATGCATCAGTGTCATTAAATTCAGTAAGCCAAGAGAATAATTTTTACATAGACTGAGACTTTGACCCAGTTTAGAGTAAAAAATGTGTATAGAATGTATGTTTTAATGTGTAAGCCACTTCTTCAACTTATTCCTTCTTTTCATGAGGAAATTCAGTATTTCCCAGCTGCACAGGAGTTTCTTCAGCATATATAGATGCACATGCAATTTGCAGAGATTAAATGAGTTGTAAGTAGCACAGGATGTGTTTACTCCATCTCGAAGGACTCATTTTATATGTAGATGCTGTAGCTGTGCACCTGTCCATCATTCACTTTTGTTTAGAGATATTTTTTTAAACAATACTCCACCAGTTTTAAAGCCCTGGATATGCACTGTTTGCTATAGTATTGCACCTTGTTTTCCATCCCTGTTAGTAGTATACCAACACACGTGGCTTGTACACACAGCTGACCTTATTTATGGGGTTGTTGGAGCAAGAAGGTGCTTTTGGGAACCTGTACATATTTCAGTGGTAAAGTTCAAGGGTTTATTTGTGCTTGGGGGATTGAAATTCTGCGTTGATGTGGTGGGAGAAGTGCCTTTGCAAGGGGAGAGCTCATGATCTAAGCTCGTGTTCTGTGGTTTTTTCTGCAAGTGCCTGAACATGACCAGTTGATCCTGGCATGCAGGTGTGGGGCACCCAGCTCATGGCTGCATTTCATTCCTACAGGGGTTCAGGGACATTTCAGACTGGGTATAAAGCCTCTGCCCTGCCCCTGAACTCCTGGAGTCTGTCAGGAGCCAGGTGCAGACTTCACTCCTTTGGGACATGAGTTGCAGATTGCCCCTTCCTGCTGAAGCTGCTGGGCATGGCATATTCAAAGGGTAATTAGGCTATAGAGAATGTGAACATGACTCTGTCTTAGAGACTGGACTGGGGAGAGGATCTAGGTCTTTCTCCTTGCTGCAAGATGCCAAAGGTATTTATCTTGTTATTTCATATGAAATTGTCACAAGGCACAGTCCTTAGTCTGCGCAGTCCTACCTGCTCAGAGACAGCCACTCTCTCTGCCTTTTTGGGAGCAGTAAAAACCTTCAGGGGTGCTGAGAATATCTGCCCCTGATGAGTCTGTCCTACTGCACTGGGAGGTGGGAGTTACACACTGAGCCCACCCATGCAGAAGTGTGAATGGGTACACATATGGGTATATCCCATATCATGGGAAAGTACCTTTTTTTTTTTTTTTTTTTTTTCTGGTGTACTGCTCTATGAAATGAGACACCAACTTACTTCTGTTTGTATATTCATTTGTCTAGTAGCTAAGGTGCCTTCTTCAGCAGGGAGTCAGGACTGTGAATCCCATGTGGAGAACAGATACTTTCTTACAGCACACATTTAGGTGACCAAGGCCAAAGTCAGATTGATGTTTTTATTCTTGGTGGCTACTTTAGGACAACATCTGGAACATGCTGGCATTATTTTCCAGCATATGCCTGATCTCCCTTGTTCAGCATAGAGGTAACACAGTGCTTTAGTTTCCACTTTGTAGATTAAAGACAGTTAAATCTTCATCTATGACAATAGCACTTTAAATCCTGCATCATTTACCCTCCATGTAGGGTTACTCTCAAGTAATTGCTTAATATTTTTGCTGAGTAGTTGTGCTGTCTGAATGAAGATCTAAGGTTCAGTTCTTCCCCTGGAATGGGTTGTATGGTTCATATGTACAATGTGAATGTTGTTTCAGTTGGAACCATGCTAGGAACTTCTTCTTTAAAATGCAGGTGGCCTGGCTTTAGAGCAATGTACCTGCAGTCCTGCACAACTTATGCACATGACCTAAGCAACTATTTATTTTTCACTGAGTTCCAATTATACATTAATCCCTGCTCAGATTGCTGGGGGTAAATGTGATGAGCTGTCTAAAAACTATTCCGTGTATCTAGAGAAGGGAATTTGTAATTTATTTCCTGGCTCTTGGCTTGGTCGTGTTGATGTCTTTAACTGCTCTTTTGCTGTGTGTTCTCCCATGAAACAACTGAAGTTTTGATTTTTGTGAAAACAAACAAACAAAACTCCAAAAAAACCCCTCAGTGTTGTGCTTTTGCCATTTTCTGACACAGACCATTCAAGGCTAAACATTTTCTTACACTAAGATAAAACATGTTTTTGATTACTGCTATGATGGTAACGTAGGTTTTTAAAGTTATAGTATTTGTATAAACTTTGTATAAAATGTGCTGCCTTTGCTGTGTAACTCTACAATACTAGAGCAGTTGTAGAAAACTTGTGCCTAGTTACTCTTTGGTCAAGGTCTTTTATTTTACCCATGTTTGGAGATTATTCTTCCCAGCGTGACATCTAAATGACACATACATCTGTCTTGACTGTTTATCAGGGAGATGGCAGAGAGCCACAGCCTCTTCTAAAGGAGGCATGTCTTTCTTCTTTTTTTCTGTGATCACAATGTAGAGCCAGAGGCTGTTCAGCTCTGGCAGAAAGATTAGTTTGTTGAGCTGTGCTTGCTAGGTTGTTTCAGTAGCAAACCCAATTCTCCTCTGTTCTGTTTAGGTCATTCTTACTTCAGTAAGCATCTTGAAATCCATTTCCAATACCCAAGAGAATGTAAACTCTTCTGGCAAAGGGACACCTTTGCCAGTTTGCTCTGACAGTCCTGTTTATTTCACAAACCATGATGAATTTTTGCGCCTGCAATGTGAATAACTTTTTTAATGCCTAGGAAAGATTTTTGAGACATTTTATTTGAAAGTGGATTTCACTGATACTCTTCATCTTGCAGGCAAGTGCAGCCTTGCTGCATATTCCTGCTGGTACCCAGGAGAGTGAGCTGTTACCTGCTGCCATTTTAACCTGCCATGTTAAAAAAAGGAAGGAAAGGTCTCTGATGGGCCCTGTAAGATCAAGAGGATCTGTAGCCAGCAAGGCAGGCTGGAGGCAGTGAGTGAAGCTGTAGGAAGGCAGTGTGTGATTTAGACATTTGCCATGATTTTATCACTTTTTAAACTATGTGGGCCTTTCTGGTGGAAATAAGCACAGTCAAGGTGTAATTAATATTGGTCTCCCCCACATTCAGCAAGGCTTTAAACTTCTTGTGTTAGAGTTAGTTTGATGTTATCATTCCTTCACGTTTGAAATTGAGGGGGCAGAGTGGGAGTAAAGAGCTACAGTGGGGTCATACTGCCATTGCACTCAATGATCTTGAAGGACTTTTCCAAAATTCTGTGATTCTATGAAGCCTCACGTAATTTGTTACTATTTAAAACCCCAGTGAATATTTATTTAGTCATCTCACAATTAACAACAGACTAACTGCAGCATCTCCAGGAAAACATATGGCATTTAACAGGGATAATTAATAAAGGTTTACAGATTGAAAATACTGCAGGTTTTGTATTCTGCTGTTGCTTGTACTTGAAACATCTTTCTCCAGAATTTGTTACTTAGGTGTTACTCTTGTGCAGAATTTTAAAATAATAAAACATATTAGTAGAAGGAGGATTTTGGTTCTTTCTGATTTGGGATGTACAGTCCATGAAGTGACTGTGAAGACCCCGTGTGACATCCCACCCTGAAGGGGAAGAGATCACCCAAGATGCTCACAGATGCTCATGGTCAAAATGAATGGCAAAAGTCAGAGAGTCCAAAAAAGCTCACAAAATTTTAGTAGTAAATTGCAACGTGGCATGGAAATTGTTATAAGGTAGTTCCTGATGTCCTCCTGTAAGAACACAACAGTGGCTTTGGGTAAAGAGGTGGGTTGAAAGGGAAGAGAGAGAGGGGGAGATGTATTAAAGAGGGGGAGAGAGAAAAAAATGGGAGATACCAGTCCTGGCTCCAGTGTCAATCCAACCAGTGGGCTGTCCAGGGTCCTGGGGCTCGAGTACAGCCCATCTTTGGAGAATATGCTTATTTAGATAGTTTTTTTCACACCCTGGAGCTAAGTCTCTTGCTTTCTATACAAATGAGTTATCATGCACAGCCCATTTTTCTAGATTGTTCTGGAACTGGGTCAGAGGGCTTTTGGGGTCTTGGGTTGTCTTGACCCCCACCCCTACAGTCTATGCCTACTTCTTGACCTCATTCCTGCACTGGTTGTGTTGTGCTTATCTCCAGGATCCAGAAGAAGGACATTTGTCTCAGGGAAGTGCTGCCCCACCTCTTGAGCCACGCTCTGTTCTTCTCACATCATGTCATTGCTGACAATCCTTGGCTGGCTCTGCAGCTGTCTGTCCATCAGTGTTTGGGACACGCACATCTGTCCCCTTATCTTTGAGGTTTCTGCACCCCAGCAGTGGGCACCATTGCTGAAGTCAAGAAACTGACTTCTTAGGCTCAGGTTTACAGCATGCTGTGGACACCCCCAATGCCTGGGCTGTTTTTTGGGGATGTGTGTGGAACTTTTGCCAGCCTAGCCCTGAAGATGTATGCCACCCTTGCCTGTTGTACCAGTGGGTTTATAAACAACAGGGAATGCAGGCTGGGGAGGGTCATAAGCATGCAAGAAGAAATGAAGAGTCTGACACTTACTTTTTTGCCTGACTGTTGGTTTAAAGCCAACCCTTGGAAAGCTTTATTTGCCACAAGAAAGTACTGCCAATTTTGCCAAATCACATTTCCGTATGATGTGAGCTGCCAGACTTTGATGAGCTGCTGTAGAAAACAATGCTTTTATATTATTTACAAACAATGGCTTTGGGACCTTGTCAGACATAAGGAAACGGTTTGCAGCTTTAGCAGTTCTCAATATGACAGTCACTAAAATCACATTAAAATTCTCGCAGGACAGAGAAACAGAATGAGATGTGTAAGGATGTTTTAATGGAATGAGATTCCACAAGGCCTGCCAGGACTCAAAACCAAACATTCATATTGTGCCATTTGTAAATGGGAATTTCCATCTTCCTCTAAGTATAGAGGTTACTGTTTTTAGGCTTTATGAGATAGCATCTTAAAATTAAATGAAAGCTGTGGTGTGTAATTGCAGATTTGGCAGTAGTTTGGGACCTTTTTTTTCAAAGCAACAAATGCACCAGACTTTAACAAGTGTTGTTTCTAATCCAGTTGTATTTTTTCATTATGAATTTTCTTGCAATCTAATGCCTATAAGCATCTTGGATGGGCTTTGAGCAACATGATCCAATGAAAGATGTCCCTGGGCATGGCTGGAGAGTTGGACTAGATAACCTTTAAAATTCTCTTTCAGCCCAAACCATGCTATATGGCTCTGTGACCTTCCAAAAGTAGTTTTGTTGCTTTATTAATGTGGTGTGAGGGAAGTCTTTGGTGGTATCTTTTCCTTTACATCTCCACAGAAAATAAATTCCTGATGCAGCATAAATAATACTTTAAAAATAATATTCAACAACAGACAAACTCAAATTTATTGAGTGGTTTGATTTTGGATATTTTCCTGGGTGCAATAGTTTCCTCTATCACATTATGTTTACCCTAGTGTGTCTCCACTCAATCAAGAGATGACACACTCCATCTCTTCCAATGGCAATGCTTGACTTACAGCATTTTAAGGAAAACTACATTATGACTGTGATTTCTTTTAAGCCTGTTTTCACCACAGTCTGGTTTCTACTTAGTTAAATTTTGTTTTTCATTAAGAAGATAACCCAGCTCAAATGTTGGACTGGTATGTGCTCTTCATTCTTACAGCCAGCTTTAAGAGAGGTGAGTCTGCAGGACAGGATTTCTGTTGCTCAAATGCATAAAATACACAGCCAATACAGATTTCATTTACTTTTATTTTATTTTATTTTTAATATTTGTGGTCATGAGCACACTTTTGAGAACTAAACTTGAAACTCTGGATTTCTGTTAATGATTTCTGGTGAAACTTGCCCAAAGCTGATCATATGCTGTATTCATCCTAGACATCCTGTTCACGGATCAAGTGTTGCTTGATTGTTGCCACGCTGTAAAGGCAGTATAAGTGGTATTTTATTTTTATCCCTTTTGCAATTTTATTGATTTTTTTGTTTTGGTTTTTTGTTTGTTTGTTTGGTTTTGTTTTAAGAACAGTAATCTGATTTCTTGGTTTAAGATTAGTATTTCAGTGGCTGCCAGTAGGTAGAATGCTTTAGGGGAATCATTATTTGACTGCAATTGAACAGTATTTCATTTATTTAATGTATCAGATATCAGGTATTTCACGTATAGGCAGAATCAAGCATAATTCTTCCCAACCCATAAATCTTGTCCTGTGTTCTGCTGAAACCACAAACCTCTGCAAAGTTCTAGCTTAGGTGGAAAATAAAAGCTTTTGCTAACCAAGACACAGGAACATTTATTTTTCAGTTCTATGAATGATTCTGTGGTACTGTTCAGAGTCTTGTCAGGTATAGACTTCCTGGAACATGTAGCAGATGTTGGGCAGTTATGAAATGA
Source organism: Cettia cetti (assembly GCA_013401135.1). Classification (NCBI taxonomy): domain Eukaryota; kingdom Metazoa; phylum Chordata; class Aves; order Passeriformes; family Sylviidae; genus Cettia; species Cettia cetti. The sequence goes on along the minus strand of VZUI01038521.1, from coordinate 10,826 downwards.
GCATGTTTTGGTGTGGTTGCACAAATATTACTTAAGTTGTAATGCTAAGTTTTGGTGCTTAATGCTTAACTTTGCCATTTTTATGGTAGTATACATACATAAGAAGGAAATGGTTTGAGATTTAATGGCAAATTTCCCATACTTTTTTTTTTTTTTTTCCAGAACACAGGCACTCTACCCTTGATGTTCTTAGGAAATTGAAGTCTCCCCCTACCCTCTTTGCTACAACCAGACTTTCTCCCATGCTGAGTGGAAGTGATGAAGTATATGCAAACTGCATGGTAGTGGACCAAGTAAGCTTATAATTGAACTTCTGGCTAATTTTTCTTCATCTTCTGTTAATTTATTTGCATGATAGTAGGATCTTCTGGATCTGTCAGCAGTGGTGTGCTGTCAAGTAATAAAATTCTAAATAAAAATCAGAATCTTATTCTTCTCAGCTATATTTTGTAACCTTTTTATGAGATCTCTTTTAAAAAATTCAGTCAATTATAGGAATTATTCTCCCCAGTCTGCAAGGAGAACTCTAAGGCAGGTGTCACTGTCTCTTTTGTGTGTTTGTGAGCTAAACAGAATGTGCTTCTTTCTGTGAACATTTACAATATTACTTGCTCACTTCAAATTTCTGAATTCTATGTACATTCACAGTACAGACAAATTTGCTGGATAATTTCAGAAGTTAAATATAAGCTCATGGTGAAGCTTACAGGGTCAATAAAAACAAGATATTGGTGAGAAGGTGAAGTTGATGTCCTACAACTGTCTTGGAAAATTCTGATATTGGAGATCCTGACTAGTATTCCCATTTCTGATTTGTCACCAACACTGGAGATGACCTGAAGTGTCCATAACAAATTACGTTTTACATCACTGTGTTGCACCTGGAATCTTTCTTCCAGGGTCACTCTCACATACTGCAATTTAGGATGGGGGCATGAATCTGACTAGTCACAACGTGTGTGTGGTGTCTGGGTCTAGATCAACAGATGCCAAATTCTGGTAGTATGTAGCTGTTTTTCTGTGATGCTTTAAATGATTTATTTATTTGTAACCTGCTGTGGGCTCTCCCTTGCCTGAAAGTTGGAATATAGGAGTAAGAAATTATCAGGTAATGTTAGAAGTCTGAGATTTTGCAAGTGTGCCTTTTTCCCCCCCTTTCTTTGCCTCCTGTCCATCCCTACCCCATTCCCTGAAACACTGCCCCCACTGCATTCACTGCAGATCCAGTTCATGTGGCAGCTGAGATGGAATTCTAAGTCAGAGGCTGATTGTGTTAAAATGCACAGAAGAGATGTAATATGTATTACAGATGAATGTAAGAGATGAATGTATGTAATAATGACCGATGAGTGAGCAGCTGTCAGGGGACTATAAAGTGCAGTCTTTGAACCCTTGATTTGGACAATATTGAGGTGGGAAGGACAGAGCTGCAGAACTGTATCTCCATTACAGATGGAGATGTTACCCAAGTGTATTGCTCAGGGGACCTTCAGCTTGGATTGCTAACCTTTGCTCCGTATGTGGCCACATCCTACTTTTTAAAATTGCTGATGGGGGCCAAATTCTCCCTCAAGCACCACTCAGCAGGAGCCAGAGTGGCTGCTGGAGAGTGTCCCTCTGGTGCTGAGGAGGAACACTGCCCAGACAGAAATAACTTTTCAGGGAAGAACAGCTGCATAAGGCCTGGGAAAAGCATTTACCTTTGTGCATGTCATCTGCACAGTGCAACAGAAATATTTCCAGACTTGCATGCTCTGTGCCTTTGAATGCAAATGTGGCCTTCTGTAAAAATGCCAGAAGTCCTTCCTGTCTTTTACTAACAGAAACATAATTAAGATGGGGATGAAAGCACATCTCAAGAGGAACTGGAAAAGAGGAAGTCTGCAATCAGAAAGACCAGGGCTTTGGAGACACTTGCAATCCTTCCTTTATTCTTGCTTTTATACAGGTGCCTTTTGGACACTGAGTGCTTTAACTGGCAATGTGACTTTTCAGTATGATTCAGTATCTAATTACATGACTGTTGCCTCTAGCTAAAAGACTAACAGTCAACTGTATTTTAGTGTCTTCTGCAGAGTCAACAGGGAATTCAAAGAATTATTTGGGACTAGAGTCTAAATCCTGATTCCTGTACTTGAGAAAATAGAATTCCCAGATCTATTCCCATCTTTGTGCAAAAGGAGAGGTGCTTCAGGCCCCCAATTGCTTAATGGCAAAAAATCAGAGTCCTTTCCCTTCCTCCCCTTGACAAACTCTGTTCCAGGTCATGTATATTTATATCAAAGCTTAGGAAACTGGTGCTGAAAAATTAAAAGTGCATGATGGGTAGGCTGATTTTTCCAATTAAATTGCAGTGTTTGAATTCTCTTCCATTTGTCTCCCACACTAATGTGTTATGCATATTTTTTGCTCAACTCAAGGGTAGTTTTTAATAAAATCTGTAAGTATGTGTATCAGTACATTTAATAAAAGGTATAAATATGTCTGAGAAATTCAGTAGACTTGGAAATACCAATTCATTTCTGCTCTAACTAGGAAAAAAAAGTAATGCAAAGTCTAGAATCTCTTAGTCATATAAATTGCCTTAAATTCATGTGGTGTAAAAAGTAATAGGGGAAAAAACCCACCAAACAAACAGCCATAAATAAAATGGCAAACTTCTCAGGTCCTTGTTTCTTGACAATCTGTCTTCTTGTTGCCTCTTACCAGCACTCATTTTTTTACCTGCAGGCTGGAGACTTAAAGACTAACTACATTCATGGAGATGGTGACAGCAGTGAAATGTGCCTGAATCCCAACAACTCAAACCCGATGGCTGAGAGCTCTTCACCCCCCTCCCTTGAGGATGATCAATTTTTGTATCTCCCAAAAGAAGAAAATCAAAGGCCAGTAAAAAAAGAGGAAAAGGCAGGATCAAGACACACCATTTCACCATCTCATCTGTATGTAGCAGATTCATATCTTCCATTCAAGACCCATAGATTTATTAAGGATCGAGGCCAACTTTATGCTGACATGAAAAGAAGAAGGTATGGAATTGACTTGATGCTATAGCCAGAATAAGGATTATTTATAACCATCTTTTGTTTAAAAAGGTGAAGCAGAATCTGAAGAAACAAATAGTATTATTGGGCTGAAATCTCTGTTTTTCATCACTAATATTTATTGTGCTAAAAATCTGTTTGCATAAAATAGTTGTGAAGACATTTCTAACACATAGAAGTGTCTTCTTAGTAAATGTATTTTGAATGCAAATGGATATTTTTATACCTTCATTTCTTGTATGCAAATACTCTTTACAAAATAAAAAGAAACAATCAGCTCTTCACTGTCACTGCCATTGTGGCATTTTTGACAGAAAACAGAATTTCACAGTGGTTCTCCTCAGCGATATTTTCCATCAAGAAAATAGTCCAAAAATCTCTTGAAGTCTCTGGGAATCTTTCAAGTCTTTAAAGAGGCCTGTAGAAGGACTGTATTATTCCTGACTGTGTAGGTATTTCTCAGCCCAAAAGATGCAGTGCAGAGTGCAGCTGCTGTTTATTTCAGGTTCAGACTGTTTTTGTCTCCATTGCTGGTACACAAGGTTTGCTGCCATTTATCTGAAAATCCTCCTGCAAATGGCTTCAGAAATACAGAGAGCTTTGAAGATGGAACTATAATTAAAATTAAAATTAGGTTTTTAACAATAAATTTAAAAATTAAACAATTTAACAATAAATTTTCTTGATGAAAAGTTTTATTGCTTCTCTGAATAGATGAGATTCCTTCTTATTCCGGAGGAAATCTGAATCTTGCTTCCACCTTTGAAGGGCATTAGGACTAGTTGGAGTAGATCATGTAAAAATCTCTGTAAAAAGAGTAAGGAAGAGAAGGGTCAGCCAAGTATTATTTAAAGTGGACAATAAAATTTTCTTTTCCTTAATTTTGAGTTTCTTATGCAATCATGAAGTCCCACTAGGAGGAATCTTTAACACAGATAAGATAATAAATGTCAGATAGAGTTTTCCTTTCACAATCCTTTTTTGGGTTTTTTTGTTTGTTTGTTTGTTTGTTTGTTTTGTTTTGTCTGTTTTCTTGCTACACTACAGGAATGTCATGTAGAATACTATAAACCTCCTGTGCCTCTAGGCAGAAACATTTTTATCTTATATATTTTTAGATAATCCCGCCCTTTTTACAACCATTGGTTAGATACCTGTATAAGAACTTTAGGAGTGTATATAAATTTGCAGAGACATGTGATTTGCCTTAATATGTCACAAGACATATGTAAGTGATACAAATATTACACATAAATAAGACTAGTAGTACGTAATTCTATTTTTAAACTGGCTTTTTTATGTAAGAAAAGTTCCCTGTAGAAGTTACCACAGTAAGCCATGGACACTTGTCTGTTGACATAGCCATGCATTGCTTTTTCAACTTTAACACGTGACAGTGACTGATAATGCATTTATATAACTTGTTTCTGAGATGTCATGTGGGCTATTATTTGGAAACATTGCAAAATATTGTCTCCAGAATTGTAATAAGGAAGTAGTTTCAGACAGTAGAGATAGATTTGTGCTTCAAAAAAGTAGTGGTGTGTGAAGGAATTTCTGTGTTATTATCCCTGGTAGGAACTCTGGCTACTTAGAAATACCACACATAATTTAAAGTTTTATGTTGTAAGGCTGGAATGTTATTGCAAGCAGCCAACCATTCCTTCCAGTCACTCTGATGAAGAGACCATGAACTTGCTCTTGCAGGTAACAGGACTCTTCCTGGAAAACTCTGATACTGCTGAGCAACCTTAGTGCACTCTCCTGCTCAAGAACCCTTGCAATAAAATAGCCTCTAAGTGTTTGACATATTGATTTAGCCAGAGATTTTTCAGTCTGCTTGTTGCTCTCTATGTTTTTAAATGTTTATCTTTTGAACTGAGCCTTGTGAACTGTCTCAAGACCCTCCTTAATCTCCTCTTGGTGTTTTTCTCTTCCATCTTCTGTCATGAAGTCACAGATGTAGATAAAAGTGCATCTGCAAACAGCCATGTCATACCTTCCAGATACACACACACACAAAATAGCCATCCACACCCACATATCTTGATACTGAAATCTGAGGTAGTTCTCTCAGTTCCACTTCCTGTCTCAGTGCTTCTTATCTTCTTTGTAGTGAGACAGGTTTATGCGTGGAACAAAAAGAAAAATCTCCTTTTTTGGGAGATGCTGAATATGTGTGTAAAAGCCATGACCCAGAGGTGTCTGGCTGTGGTGGGAGTGTGTGTGATCATGGGTGATATCTGCAGTATCTGCACTGCAGGTCTGTGACACTGAGTCAGAGGGGTCCTGGACAGAGAAACCTTGACCAGGGAGCTGCAGACCTGAGAGAGGCCTCAGGGCATGGTTTACCTGACATAATCAGGGTGGTTTGGGCTGCTGCTGTTCAGAGGATTCAGCCATGTCTTTGCTTGCTGCATTAAGGTTGCAGTAGATTGCTATGAGGAATTCAGGGAAGTTAAAGACTTTGTTGTCTTCTTTAGCTCCAGTCTCGATGACCTCGAGGTAGACAGTGGAAGTGGAGCTGTGTCAGACAGATCCCATGTTCACTACCCTCCCCTCAGCGCTTCAGAGGCCATGGCTTCTAGCAGAGATGGACTGGACCTCCCTACCTGTCTGCAGCCCAAGGTACTTGATCCTGTCTTGGTTTGAATTCTTTTCCTTTCAAGTAAATCACTGAAACAATGCAAGAAACATTTGAACCTGAAGAGGGAAGATGAGTTCCCAGCTGTCAGTGCTTCTCTCTGCAGAGACCACTCACACTGAGTTGTAAAGCTAGAACTCCCTGGGTGTGGCTGGGCTGGGAAGAAAGCAGCCATGGGAAGAAAGTGTCCATCAGAGATCTGCCCCAGCTTTAGAAAACACACCATTTATCAGGAGTGTTTCAAAGGAAGTATTTCAGGTCCAGTGAATCTGCATTTTTTAACCAAAATACATTTAGTGAGAAAATGTTTAACCAGCTCTAGTTATGTGAAAGAGTAATGCTTTGCAAAGTGTAAAACTGGCCTGCTGCTGGTTTTAAAACAGTTTCTAAACTCAGGGAAATTCAGCTGGAGTGTCCGTCAATCAATGTAAATCTCTTTGTTACAGTTTTCTGAAGTATCCTGTCTACATTAATTTTCTGAGATCTTCAGAGGTATACATAGAGTTATTTCTTGTCTGTAGAGATTCTTTGTGATTTTTTAGATGCACTTGTTGCCACTGTAGAACTTTATCTGACCTTCAGCAAATGAAGGGAGAAAAAGAATTCAGCACAAACATGAATTCTGGTAGGGCTACTTTAAAAAACAATAAGGAAAGCACTTTACAGGAGCTTTAGGAATAGTCTCTATTGAAGTGTAAATGATGCATCAAAAATTAGGGGATTTCCTTTCAAGTCTTACTGTAGAGCTATTTGGTAAGCGGAAAATGTTTTCAAATACAATAATGATGAAAAAGGCAAAAAACAACATAGAGAAAAGAGAAAGAGGTCAACTCCTTTCTTTGGAAAATCTGACATCAGTAATTACCAAGGCATGGGCAAGGTCTCCATGAAAGGTTCTTGAAGTATTACAATAGTAAGATTAATCCCTTCCTTGGTGAAAGAGGATAGACTGGTCATCAGAAATAATGGCCAACAATAATGTGTGGATGTTGCCTGTTACCAAACTGGAGAAGAATGTAAACTTTCTTTTAGTCTCTTGGTCTAACTTGCACCCACAACTAACTTCCTGCAGTACAAAAAAAATTACCATGGTGGAAGTATGACAGACTTCCTAAGAATTCACATGAAGTTCTCAAAAATTCAACTTGAAGTCAAGAAAATTTATGCAAGTGGTCAGCTGTTCCTGATTTATTTTGCTTCTGTTGCTGATGTGTGTCAAAAGGAGATGAGGTTTCATTTGCTGCAATTTCTCATAGGAATGCACAGTGTTTGGGATTCGGTCACGCTCCTATTCCTGCTCCTCACCCAAAGGTTTGGTGGGAAGACATCGCATTCCTTCGGACTCTGCAGCTGGGGATTCAAACGGAGGTCAGTTCTCTGCCTGCTCCAGGCCCTGTGCTGATGGTGTTACTTTACAGAGCTCACCAGTGTGTCTGTTTGGTAGCCCTCAGGGAGCCCTTCCATCACCCCTCAATCTTCACCCATCTGCAGCCCCATCATGCCCCCGCTGTGCCCATGAGACAGCCACTGGTCCTGAGAGGGAGTACAAACAGAGAGCAACAGCCTCAAAAACTAATGCAGACAAGGGCAGTAATCCTCTCCTTGGTAGGTTCTTACCCTAGCCTCCTGCTAAGTGTCTGACATGGAGGAAGCTCAGGATGACACAGAAGAGGCATCAAAGAGGACAGATGGTTCCAGCTTCCCACAGATCCTAGGGAAACTCTGAAACACAGGTGGGCTGTGGTATCCACAGGCTGGGAAGCAAAACCCACCTGCTTCATCAAGTGGAGTCAGAGATGTCTCTGCAAGAAGCTTGTAAATTTTCATGACTTGTTTCTGACATGCTTTATTTCCAGACACATAGTTTCATATTTAGAAGACAACACACCCTTTTCTCAGTGAGGGTATGGGTTATATTTGAAAACCATGCAAAGTGTGAAAAACATAAGCTGTGCTTTTCATACAGCTCGCATCACTTAAAAGGCACCTGCAAAATGCACAGGTTTAAAACACTACCTGCCTTTATCTGAGAGGGAATTACCAGGCTGTAACAGTGAAGGATTTGTACCTGTTCTGCAGAAGGGGTGCTCATGAACAGGGCTCCATCCCTCCTCCAGGCCCTGGCACTCTCTAAGGCTGTGCCTCAGCTCCACAGTGCTGTTTTGCATGAGGGTCTGTCTTCATCTCCCATGGATACATGGCATTGGTTTCTTACAGAAGCATCCTGTGGCACAGGTTGTGCCTGACAACTAACTGAACTGCCCTTTTGGTTTTGCTGCCTTTTTTGGTAAATAGTTTAGCTCTTGCTGAATTGTCTGAAGAGATGCTGATCCAGTAAAGAGTTTTCAGAAGAGAGTTTAAGCCTGTATCTAACTTGAAAGAAAGCATAGTCTGGTGCTTTGAGTTAGGCAACTGCTTATCCTTCTGAGCTGTACCTGTGGTAGCTTTGCTAAAAATGTCTGCAAAAGGGAGTGGCTTTTAATTTGAAAATGGTGGATTTGGGCTTATTTTCTTCCAATACCCAACTGAGTTTTTACCTTATATTTTGCTTTTTAGAGAGTTTGTGAAAAGTATCTCCTTGAGCCATCTGTTTATGGGATCATGGAATTGTAGAAGATATAAATTTGTAGCACATTAAACATCCTAGACAGTACTTAGACTAGTATTCCTCTTTATGTAGAAGGACTTAAATTTTTTGTACTCGATAAAGCAGCATAAGATGTGTAACTGGAAACGTTAGAAGAATGTTATTAAGATATTTTACAGCAAATAATGTAAAAAGGAAAATGAAGGGTGAGTCATTCAAGTCTGTATTGTTAGGAAAAAAAAATCATTTGTGCAGTTCTTAAAAACAGGCTCTTTGCAGAGACTGGCATTCAGTGATACCCTTCTCAGTTCTGGCAGGTCCTGTCAACTAAAAGCTCAGTATAAAGTGTTCTTAACCTAGAAAAAGCTGTTTCTAGCGTATGTATGCATGCTTTTGCCTTCCTAATTTCCAAATGACATTGCAAACCCGTCCTGGTAAGCTTATGGCTGGGTGGAGGTTCAAACAAACGTGCTGACCTTGCAGCCTGAGTGCCCTGTGGCTGTTTGTGTCTTGCAGAGCGAGCATGCAGCCTGCCCGAGCAGTGCCGGGAGCACAGGTACGGAGAGCCGGGAGCAGGTCTGTGCAAGAATGCCATCTAGGGAGCCCTGTGGGGAAGGGACCTTCCACCAGGGCTTCCAGCACTTGGGTAGAGGCCCGTGGCTTCTGTGAAATCGTGCCTAAACCGTGTGCCAAACTCAACCCAGCTCTCACCACTTCACATCCTGCTGCAGGGATTGGGCTGTCTGCTCAATCCCTCAAAGTAGGGATGGGATCCTGTCTGCTCCTGGGGCTCCTGTCCACTGTGGGAATGTCCAAATCACTGCAGTAAAAGCTGGGGAGCTTTTGATACCAGCTGTAATCAAGGCAAGCTTGTTATATGATGCAATTACAATGTACAACAATAACAATGTGCAATGACAGCACTCATTGGCAAGTGTTACTTCTTTTTATATAGGGATAGCAATCTTTTTCATAATGTGCTAATCCCACAACAAAGCATGCAATTGTAAATGTTAGGTGAAACAAGCAATGTCCAGATCCTGCTATATGTTAATTAAAGGAGTGTTACCCCTGGAATGAGGAGTGTTTTTTTCCACTGGTCTCTGTTTTAGGGTTCAGGAAGAGGAATGGAATAAATATGTTGTACCCTCGAAAAATGAGTCTGAAAAATACAAAGTGAGTCGGACTTTCAGCTTTCTGATGAACAGGATGACCAGCACACGGAATAAATACAAGGTAATTTGGGATTTATGTCTATATTATTATGCATGATTATGTCACTGTAATTAAATGAATTATAGATAGAAGCTGAATTTTTATGTAAAGATTGTTTATTACAAAACCACAAAAGTCATAGGAAGACTATTTTCACTTTTCTTTTTTTAAATTTAAAACATATGCAGGTTACCTGAAATGGCCTTTGTATTAAAAACCAGCTTTCCTTTGATGTCCTTCGTAATTCTATTTTGCGATTTAGCCAACATTTAAATGTATGAATTACATTTAAGAATATTTTCTTTGTTAAATAAAATTAAGGGATATGGACCTGTTCTTTGAATTGCTCTCAAAAAGTAATTGAGTGTGTAAACTTCTACATTAGGGTGTAATTAGTTGAATTTGCCTTATTTGAAGTTAATGGTACTTCTTGTCTAAGTAAACACTGTTTAGTGTTAAAGAGTTTGAGATTTGAGGCCTGCACAGCATACTATGGAAAGGTAGATTACAACATTGTAGTTTAATTCTAAGACATACTAATTTTAGATTAATGGCCTCAATAAGCAGCTAGAAAGACAGGCTTGGCCTACATGCATGTGCTTTCTGGGTGGCCTGTTGATGGTTTTGCAGGCTCCTTAACATGCCCTCCTGGGCCCCAGGACATCCTAACATACATGAAACACGTGAAGGTGTTTGTCTGAGTGTCAGAACTGGCTGTGAACATGCATGTCTGGCCGTGCAGCCTGTGTCTGTGTGTTCTCCCAAAGTGTAACAGTCAGTAACTGTAAGCATAACCCATATGTATAGTTATGCCAGCAAAAGTGCTGGGAAATTAGGCAGAATTTATTAAAATTTTACCACTAGTTAAAAATAGGTTGTTTCTAATGTCTCCTAAAGACAACTTGTCTAAATTTGCATAACTGCACCTTTATCTGCAGAGGCGTGAGCTGTATAGATGTAGAGGATGCAGGCATTGATACCTCTGTGTGCAATGAATCAACAATACATCTTAGATTTTGTTTCCTGTGCCTCCCCTCTTTGTAGATTTATAAATGTATTTCTGCCCATCTTCCTTGATAATGTTTCCAGGCCTGGCTGCAAGTAAAAGCAATGACTATATGATTTTAGGGCTTCAGCAATATTGGGTGTAAGAGTACAGTAGGCTGTTGCAAGTCTTTTAGGAAAGGGATTAAATATTCTAGAATAACTTGGTGTTACAAGAGATATTTTATTGTTTTTAAGATTGAATAATCTTTCTCTTTCTTTCTTTCTTTCTTTCTTTCTTTCTTTCTTTCTTTCTTTCTTTCTTTCTTTCTTTCTTTCTTTCTTTCTTTCT